>JAODAL010022256.1:0-65167 GCA_025379985.1 Phyllomedusa bahiana | reverse complement strand
CCTACTAATAATATAATGTTTTTAAATTTCCAAAAAAATATAAAAAAAACTGTGTTTTTTTTTTTTCCCTCAAAAGTGCCCGAGTTTTAAATTTTCCCAACCGAATCTCCCTCCTGGCGGCCTAAGCCAAGGGACCCAAGGCTTTTTTAATGATGCGCTTTAAAAATTTGTCCCCCTTTTTTTTCAATTGTTGTATCCTGGGACCCGGCCAATAATCGCCCCGAATAACTCCTATAAAAAGAGCACCTCCAATGGGAGGGTAGTATCTCAACCCCCACCCTATGGAAACCGCTAAATCTACATTCAAAACAAGGGGGGCGAAATGTAACCCCCCACTAGGCAGTTAAACTCTGGGGGGGAGGGTACACACTTGGGGGCCACATGAAATAAAAACGTCGGGGCCCAAAACTCACAGAAACCCAATAAAGACCCCATAGTAACAACTCAGAGCTCACAGCAACCAATCAGAGCCAATAGCACCCAAATTTTCTTATGTGACCAATGCCGGGAAAAAGCACTGGGGATCATTGGCTTAGGTCATCCCAGGAAGAGTTCAGAGGGTTTGGGTTTTTTAAACCCCCCCTTCCCGACTTTGGGAAACTTTACTCATACCCCCCTAGCGGGAAGGCTTTCAAAAAATTTGGACGAATCAGCCGTCCTGGCAATGGGTGCGGGCTTACGGGCAAGCCCCGCATGATCGCAAATTTTGGGAAACCAGCGAAAAATTTAAACCGCTGACCTCATCCAAAAATCACCCGCACCAAGTGACTACGGCCGCGGGTGATTAACCCTTCATTACGTGACACATCAGGGGCCCACGATAATGAATCTGTAGGCAGGAGGAGTGAGTTCCTCCTGCCTGCGATCCGGCGTAGCAACGGCGCTCTGTGCCGTTACTGATCCACTCACCCGACTTCTGGATGCTTTCTGAAGTGCTTCAACATTTAAAAAAACTCTATAAATTGGGTATCGCCATAATCGAAGAAAAAGAGAGAAATTTCTAACTTTCAAGATACGGGCAGGGGGTGAGCGATGTTAAAAATAAAAATAAAAAACACTACTAGGATTGCAGTTTTTTCGTCACCCTCCCTTTCCCAAAAAAAAAGGATTTAAAACGGGATAAAAAAACCCTTCCCCCTCCAAAAAAAGATCCCAATAACAACGAAAACCATCCCGCACAAAAAAACCCCAAACCCCAGCCCCGGGTTCAAAAAAAAAAAATAAAAAAAAAAAGGAAGGGCTCCAGACAAAGGGGCGATGCAAAAAGGGTTTTTTCTTTGAAAAAAAGTTTTTTTAAAATTGTGTAAAAAAGCAGCAAAACTAAAAAAAAAACAAAGTGGATATCGCTTTAAAATCTTTAACAACCTGCTGAGTAAAACAAAGCATTTAATTTAACAGCACAGTGCCCCTTTTGTAAAAATAAAAAACATTACAAGGAATGCTGTATTTTGTTCAAAATGGGGTTTTACAAAAACCTTAATAAAAAGTGATCAAAAACATCAATGCCCCCCCATTAAAAGGGTTTCAAAAAAAAACGTCAAAATTTATCCCCCCCAAAAAAAACCCATAATCACTTTCAGTACCCCGAATAATGAAAAAAGGGTTTTTGCTGTTTAAAAAAAAAAACATAAAAACACAATTCTTTTTTTACGCCTATTTTTTTTTTTTTTAAAAAGTGGTATGAAAGAAAGGGAAAAGGGGCTCAGCAAAAGAAAAGGCAACTTTTTTAAAAAAAATATATAGATAAATATATAATAATATATATAAATATATATATTCCAAAACACGAAAAAAGTCATATGTATCCTCAAAAATTTTGGGGAAGGGAAAAAACTGAAAAACTTGGCTGGACATTCAGGGGACCTGAAAGAAAATTGTCTTGGTCTAAGATTTTTTTTGTTGCACATACAACCAATCCCTTTTTTTTTAGGCTCTATATGAAAAAAAAAAAGGGCGCTCTGATTTTTTTGCATGGGCAAAAAAGAAAAAATCTTTTGTCCAAGTCATTTTTTAAAACATGTTGCCATAAAAAGATTTTTCCCGCTTCAAAGATAAAAAATTTAACAGTAAACTATTAGACCCTTTTTGGGGGCCCTTCCCCCTCCCAATCCCCTTTTAAAAAAACCTTAAATTTTCCCTTTAATTTCCATATTCAAATTTATCTGGGGATTTTTGGGAAACCGCATTAGGAAAACCCGTGCTCTTAACAAAAAAGATGGAGGGAGGGCTCGAGGCAAACCCGGGCCTTTTAAATTTAATAATTTTTGGGCCCGCCCCGGGTGAGGTGCATTCTGGCTTTGGCCTCCTTGCACGCCTTTTTTAGAGGGGAAGCTTTAAAAATTGGTGGTTGGGGCCAAACCATCCCCAACCATTGCTGTTGGGGGTACCTTTTTTGGTGGCGGTGGGGTGCAATTTTTTTAGACCCATCATCCAAAATCAGGACATAGGGAAAAAGGGGTGCAAAAATTATTAATCTATGTTCGCCCCCCTCCGCCCCTGAAAATTGTTTTTATTCAACCCTCCTTCCCCGGGGGATGGGGAAAAACCGCGATAAAAATTTTTGGGGGATAACAAACTTTTTTTAATTTTGCTGATTAAAAGTAAAAACTTTTTCCCCCAAGATGTATTTGACCTTTTGAGACCCTTTTAAACCCGTTTTTCTTTCCAAAATCTAGTAAGGTTTTTTTATATTTCCAGAAAAAACCCCGTATTTTCTTTATTAAAAAATTTTGGGTTTTTTTAAAAAGTAAAGGCCCCCCTTCCCCCCTGAATTAATCTGCAAAACCCTTTCCCCTTTTAAACAAGGGGTTTAATTTGGGATATTTATTCTATCTAAATCTACCCTTCTTTGAAACCCGGGTAAAATACCTTACATGTCTAAATGGAAAAAATTTTGTGAAAAGGGAGATTTCTATGGAAAAAAGGGCGAACCAAAGGGCAAAGGGCGTCTCAGACCTTTTTTTTGAATTTGAACAAAGAAAATCCATACAAAATCTTGAGGATGTGTACACACGCCTGCCCTTTACACAACTTACCAATGATCCCAGAGAGGGTGTTGGAATGCGATTAGGGAATTTTTTTTCATATTTTTTGGGGAATGTCCTAGATTGGAGGTTGTGGGGGAAGGCAAACTGTAATCGGATTACAGGCGAAAGCACCTCCAGATCCTTTTTCTTTTTTTTAAAACTTGACTACAACCCCTGTCGGAAAAAAGACGTTTGAAAAGGCCCTTCGCATCAACACTCTGGGTGTTGACCCCCCTGGTTTTGGAAGCGTCAGGGTTCCCCCCCCCCTCAATGTGTGATGAAATACAACAAATAAGGATGTTAAAAGGGATTGAATCTCTGACCGCTCCTTGAAAAAGGCTTTTTGTGTATTGGTAAGGGGGATACTATTATTGTCGGGGGCCCTATGAGTTGTAGACTCTCACTTTTCATTTATTACTGTTTTTTTTGTGTGAACAAATATAAAGGGGTGCTCCCCCCCCCCCGCCACCCCCCCCGCGGTTTTTTAAGTGTGGTATGGTCTTTAATGAAAAAGTCATTTATTCGTTTTTTTTTTGTAAAAGATTTAAAAACAAGTTTATATACTTTGCTGCAAAAAAATTTTCATGACTTATCCCACAGTTTTTTTGTCTCTAATTTTTTTGTACTGTATACTTAAATACTTAAAAAAAATACAGTTAATAAAAAAAAAATTTTCAACATGTAGACTTTTCAAATGCATTGCTCTTTTTATTTTATTTTCCTGACGCACACAAGGGTTTTTATGGTTTCCGACCCAAAACTCTGCTTTTGAGTAGAGCTGGGGGGTGATGTCACCATTCGGAGAGCTCACTCTAGAGCAGGGGAATTGTCTTTTTTTACAGATAAGCAATTGTTTTTTTACCCCCAAGCACTTGTAACCTAATTTACTGAAATAAAAATCTCCTGCACTGTCAGTGTCAGGGCTCACTAGTTAAGAGAAGCTTTTTTTGCTAATCACTTCTTTAAACCACCCCCCAAAACCCGACAGAGGCAAAGGTAAGAAACTCGGGTGTGAATTTAAAACTGAAGGATGAAAAACCTTTTAAGGATATGCCCACAAGCAAAGGGGGTTTTTAGATGGTTTTTTGTCAACCCTCCCCATAACGTTTAATAGAAAATCCAAACTGTAGCACAGCTTGGGTTTTCTGATGGTTGGATTTTAAATCCAAAAACGTAAAAAAAAAAAGGAAAATCCATTCTTTTCCCCCTGGTTTAGGACAGAACATGATTGTTCAATGTTTAGGGAACTTGAATTTTCAGACTGCGGGGAAAAACCTCCCCCTAAATTCAAAGAAGAAAATACCCGTTAAATTTTTAATCAGAATCCAAATGGTATTTTGTTGTGCTGTGAGCGTACCATAAAAAATTTTTTAGGGCCCTTTTCTTAAGGGGTTAAAAATGGGGCAATGATTACCTAACAATAAGTACAATAGTATAATGCTCATCCCCTTTTGTGGGGTGATTTCATTTTCTGCTCAAATCAATACGAAAAGGGCGGTATACAGGGTTTTCCCTAGAAAAATTAGGCATTTAGAACACATAAAAGTCTCTTTTCTCATAAATAAAACTACCCGCCCAAAGAAATTTTGAAAAATTCTTCATTTACCTGTCCCGTCATGTGAGAGCTAAATTTTTTAGTGAGAAAAATCCTTTATGAACACAAATTTTTCATTTTTTTTCAATCACCGATTCCAGTGGGGGAGCGTCCCCCTCCCTTGTCCTTGTTAGTTACATTGCCCTTATACTTTGGTTTTAACAAAGTACAATGGAAACATTTAGTTTGAGGGGGAAAGGGAGAGAATTTAACTTATTTATCTTGAAAAAGAGGTCGGGGGGGGGGGTGATTAATTTTTATAATAATAAATGGTCCCTTCAAAAAGTATGGGGAAAAATTATTTCATGCAAAGCCCCTCAAAAGACAAGGGGACATTCCCTTTGGCTGGAGAAAAAAAGGATTCAATCTCCAGAGGAGAAAAGCATTCTTCACTGTAAGAATTCTAAATCTGTGGAAAAGCTGCCTGAGGAGCTGGTCACAGCAGGAACAGTTGGACGTTTCAAGAAAGGCTTAGATAAATACCTGAAATGAAAGAAGATTAATGTGTAGGTAGCTATGTAAAATTCTGGATCCTGGCTGGTGGCGGCTCTGGGGTCAGAGATGGGGTCTCCCCTAGAAGAGATCAGTTCTTGGCTTGTGGGTTTCAGGGCATTAACCAGTGGGAAGGCTCGGCTTGAATTCCTTGTCTCCCTCCCTTCACCCACATTTTCCCCACCCTTGGTTGAACTTGATGGACTTGTCTTTTTTCAACCGTACTAACTATGTAACCCCCTCCAAATGTTAGCACCCTGGAATTAATGGCACTTTAAAAATAAAATAAGAAAATTCAACAGGTTTCAAATAAAACGAATAAATTCCCTTAAATCCAGCTATGGAAGGTTAAAGAAATGCAGGGGAGCTGCAGATTGCCCCCCTCCATGCTTCTATGTTCCTTATGACATAATGAAAAAAATACCTGAAATCCACTAAGGGGTAACTCTTCCTTTAAAAGAATGCTACTTTGATGTTAGCGACATAGCTACATATTACATAAGGTTGAATAAAGACAAATGTCCTTTTCTTTCATGTCGAAGAAGATTCGTTTTCTGAGTAAAAAATTTGCCACATTCTAAGCATGAAAATGGCTTTTCTCCTGTGTGAGTTCTTTCATGTTCAACAAGATTGTTGCTAATGGTGGCACAACAGATTACATTGTGTGTAAAAAATAGACATGTGTGAATATAGCCTTATTAGTAGTAGTGGCTACCCTGTTTTCCTGAAAATAAGACAGTGTCTTAGAGTAATTTTTGCTCCTAAGGATGCACTGGATCTGATTTTCAGGGGCCGTTTCATTTTTCCATGAACACGAATTCCCATTTTAACAGGAGACTGAAATACACACACTTTCGCAAATATGCTACATTAGGAAAATCAAAGCATTTCACCTGTGATTCAGTTTTTAGAAAAAAGCACTGGCCCTTTAAGACAGCTCTGAAGTCAGCACATGACAGCTTGATGGATCACTCACTTTGATGACAGCTTTGTGCTTCTGAGCTAGGAGAGTCCACTGTGCAGGGGGGAGCCTGTAAGTCTGCATCATATTCACACCAGCAGCATTGTCATATAGAGGTCTGTGTGCTATGGAGGAGGAGGCTGAAGCAACAGGCAAACCCTGTATCACTATGTCGTCCATGTGCTGTGCCTGCACTGTATGTAGTGAGAGACTGAGATCACCCCGCACAAGCAGTTATGTCAACAGCTCCCCCTGGAGAGATGGTATCTTTCACATATTATACCCAATTATACCCAAAGATGACACGACACCAATTTCTTTGGATAATTTGGCCACAGCAGCCTTTTATTAACAAAATAAAAACATACAGAAATATAAATATCAGTAAAAAACCAATACTTCAAAATATATCAATATAACACTCTATAAAAAACTCTGTCTATATCACGTTCATTAAATTGCCAACATTTTTCAAACGTGGGGCTGAAGGTCCTTGGGCCACAACACTAAACACCCCGGTCTGGCGACCTGTTTTCTTATTCCACTCCTCTTACCCTCAGCTGTTACCCCCAGCTCGAGGGCTTCAAAACAAAGCCGGCAACTACCAGCTTGTAATCCGGCTCCAAGGGACATCGGCCTGCCGAGCCCCCCATACCTTCGCCAGACCAAGAACCAACCAAACTTTTTGGGGACCGTCACCATACCTGGCTCCCCAGAACCTTCCTGTCACCAACTCCCAAGGACCTCACACCGCCAAAGCAAGCATCCATGACCCCTCATGGATGTGCTGCCCCCCCCCACAGCCCCAACGCTCTCTCCACTCCCTCCTGGAGCCATAGAGTCCAGATGTCCAGAACCACGTCGTTCAGGTGAACCCCATCACTCCTCCAAAAATTCCCACAAAAGCCAAGATCACGCGATTGAACCACACCCTGGCACTATCTCGCCGGGATATCGAAACCGTATGCCTCCAATGTTGGCGCGGTACCACCTCTGACCACACAGTAACCAGCTCCGGGAACACCGACCATAAACGAACTAGGTCATATCGAACATCCTGAATGAGTTCCCTTAAAGGCCGCGCACCCAGATCGTTCCCGCCTACGTGGAACACGACTATGTCCGGCTGCCGAAATGATGGAACTCCGTCAACACGTGTCGCCACTGGAGGCCTTGCACGCCCAGCCACCGCACCAACACCTGGTCCCGTGGTAGACCCAACTGCCTTCCATTCGGCCGTATGTCCGCCCACACAGGAACCCCAATGGACAAATGTCCCATTATCCAAACCAGGTATGGGGCGTTTGCTGAAAGGTGAAAAGAAAACACGACAGGACACACAACAATAGATCATCCATTCAACGAGACAGGACTAACAAACGTCCGCAATATAGAACAAGCCCAAGAAGAAAAACAAACACCCGCCCCCTCCCCTTTTTTTTTTTTTTAAAGAACTCTCACCCATACTTAAACCAAATGAGGACGTATATACAATCGATACCAATCGGACTCCCATCGTCCGATGCGCTGTACCATCACAGCCCCCATCCCATTGCAAGCAGCCTCCGTCACCACCCCCGATCCGAAAGGAATGCGGCGCAAATTGCCCCGGATCCAAACCCAGCCGCAACAAACAATTCCTCATTACCGCCATAAAGTTAAACCTTGACAAGAAGGAACCATCCCCATGTTGAAGCAAGGAGCCATTAAAGCCCAAATAACTAGCCCTATAGGCCAAAAAACATTGAATCGGCACATGAGGGAACCCCCCACCGCACCTAGACGCACCCTCCTACCCTTAGCTTCCCTGCCTGTCTTGGACCTTCTGATCCAGAATTCCAAACACTGACCTTCCACCCAGATATCCCTTGAAAACAAACCACCTGCTCTCTTACTGGGGGAAACAAATTCCCCTATCCGCAGTGCACCAAAGAATGCATGCAAGAAAGCCAGCTTGAACAGCCGCAGGTCAAAAACCCCCACACATACCCCCTCCAACTCCGAGCCCAGCTGTTCGAGAAGCCGAAAGACAATGGGGCGCCGCCCGTCTACACTCCTTCCCCCATGCGAAAACCTCACAACACCCTGGCTATTACGAAATCCTTCGTAAAATCTCGCAACCCCCTACACTTCAAACCGAAAGACAGGCCTGAAATAAAGCGATTCACCCATGACACCGACCAACCTTCGTCGGCCGCATGACCCAACAAACTACAGAGGGCAGCCACCCCCGACTCCTTGGAGGGAAGCCCCCAATCCCATCCAGCCACCTCTCCCACAATGCCCATGCCGCCTCCATGTCTATTCGGCCAATGATGCCCTAAACAATCTATTTGCCGTCACCAAACCACTCTCCAAAGATGATGAGGGACCTCCACTCCCTGTTCCGCGGCCCCCAGAGCCAGCATCCGAAAACGATCCCACTGTGAACGAGATAATGCATCAGCGATATAATTTTGAACCCCCGGCACATGCTCCGCCACCACCCACGCATTCAGCTCCAAGCAACGTAACACAAAACGCCGCAATAACCGAATAATCGGAGGGGACGAGG
Source organism: Phyllomedusa bahiana (assembly GCA_025379985.1). NCBI lineage: Eukaryota > Metazoa > Chordata > Amphibia > Anura > Hylidae > Phyllomedusa > Phyllomedusa bahiana. Next base: position 56,540 of record JAODAL010022256.1, on the reverse strand, counting down.
CTGTCAATCCATTTATCGCCTGCATGACTCCCAAATTGTCACAATGAAAACGCACTTTCTGATCCCGAAAATGTTGCCCCTAAATCTCTACCGCAGCCACGATTGGGAAAAGCTCCAGGAGTGTCAGATTCCGACTGAACCCTGCTTCCACCCACGTTGCCGGCCAAAGTGCAGCGCACCATGCCCCTTGACAATAAGCCCCGAAACCGTTAGTCCCCGTAGCATCCGTGTACACCTCCAAAACAGTAGACAATACTGCCTCTCTATGCATAATGGAACGCCCATTGTAATCCTCAAAAAAATCCCCCCACACTCTCAGATAATCCTGGAGTTCCTTTGATAGCCTCACAAAATGATGTGGCGCCAACACCCCCGACGTCGCCCCAGCCAAACGGCGACAAAACACATGACCCATAGGGATTATCTGACAAGCAAAATTGAGCTTTACAAGCATGGACTGCAACTCCCTCAACGTAATCTTCTTCAACAGACAGGCCCGACCCACTTCGGCTTTCAAAGCCACCAATTTATTGACCAGCAAACGGCATTCCATACATAGTTAAGGCACGTCGTGGGACCCTCCGTTTTTTCAGGCGCCAATGGGATCCCAAACTTCGCCGCCAACCACTGAAACGTAGCCAATAGTGAAGCGCATATCCTGGAAACCCCCGGGCCCACACATAAAAAGTCATCTAAATAGGGAATGATAGCAGAAGAGCCGGCAAGATTCCGTACCGCCCATTCCAAGAAAGAGCTGAATGCCTCGAAATACGCAGATGAAATGGAACATCCCATGAGAAGACAGCGGTCCACGAAATAGGAACCCTCCCAGTAACAACCCAACAACTTCGGGGTGTACTGGAAGTAGACAAAAGGCGGATTCAATATCCGTCTGTCATAAGCGCCCGCCCGGCCACATGCCCGGACCAAACATGCCGCAGCATCAAAAGACGTTTAGACGACGGAGCACAACTCCGGATCTATACCATCGTTAACCGAGAGCCCCTGAGGAAAAGAAAGATGATGAATGAGCCGAAACTTATTCGGCTCCTTCTTGGGAACAACCCCCAACGGGGACACCAACAGATCTGGGAACGGGAGGGAGGAAAATGGGCCTGTCATCCTACCCAGAGCCGACTCCTTACCCAATTTTTCCCTAACCACCCCATATAATCCAGAGCAGAACGAAGATTTTTCTTCGAAAAGGGGACCGAACTCCTCCCTAAAACCGTCCATCAAACGTGCCGCTATCACCTGATCCAGAAACCTACTTAGAAACAGCACCATCTCGGCCAGTTTCACCGGCATCAGACCCTTGAGAATGACTGCCCCCCCCTTTCCTTTCCTTTTCTTTTTTCTTTGAAACGGCAACCCGCTCCAAATCGGCAGTGCCCCTCACTGAATTGCCAACATGCACCCAATTTTGACCCCGTTCCGGAACCGACTCCCGACGTACTCGCAGCACCAGAGGCCGGCGCCACCGCCCCCCCCCCCTGAAAGGGTGATAGGTCAGCCATTACTTTTAACCACAGCCCGATGTCCTGGTGGTCCCACCGAATACTGGGCCGAACCGCCTTACGCTGACAAAATTGCTTGTCATACCTCAACCAGGCCTGGCCGTCGTATACTCTATAAGCCTCTATAAGCCTCCATGTAGCAGAAAAGAGCTGAGCAATTCTCCGGGGCCTTTTCTCCAATCACACTGGCCAAAATAGCGAAAGCTTGCAACCAGTTGGGCAGGGCTGTGGAGTCGGCAAGCCGAAGCCTCGACTCCAACTCTTCAATTTCCCAAACCTCCGACTCCCGACTCCTGACTCCCTCATACACGACACATGTTTGAGTGATAACTTTACTATAGTAAAATGGTCCCATCAGGCTGTTTATCACCTTATGATACAATAATCAAGCTATTTAGGTAGAAAAGATGAAAAAGCTGTATTTGTATCCAAGTCCAGTCTGCACCAACATTGGGAATGTGTAGAAGAGACCTGGTATCAGATTTTGGTCAATATGTGCTTGAATCTGATTCAGAGCCCAGAAGGATTCAGGCAGTATTGAAAACCAAAGGTGGATTTCCCAAATACTAACAAAATAATACAAATTAACATTTTGATTTTTAGGAGCAAAACAGTAACTAAGCAGATGCTAAATACTTGCAAGTCAAATTTATGTATAAGATCGGTAAGATCACTATATATAAAATTTCAGTAGCCTCAAAACTTTAGGACACAAAAAAATTGTAAATATGCAAAACACTGCAGGAACATTTGTGAAGTCTCTGAATTTGTTCTGAGAAATAGTATTGCCTCCATCAGATCCTGCATACATGACCTCACATCTGATCTCATTATTTCCAGGCTAGAGAACGGCCTCTCTACACTAACTTGGGTTGGAGGCAAAGCGGTGACCACATCAGCAACATCTCTAACAATGTCAGGGTATAAAGGAATTGCCTCAGCCACAGTCAGTTCTGATGAATGGTTGAACTCTTCTACTTCTTTGAAAACAGGTGAAAAATTTTGCTGAAATCTGTTTGTCATGGGAGCGGAATCTTTTCCCCTGGGCAGCGCTTTGCCTGCTCCATGTCATCAATTATACTCCTCATGTGATGAGGCTGAAGATATGGGAGCAGATGCACTGGCCGGACCCAATTCCTCTTGCTCTTTGCACTGCATCGAACTAACTGGACCAACTTATTATATATTTTGGGAGTCGGAGTCGACTCCGACGCCTGCAAAATAGCCACCACTCCGACTCCACAGCCCAGCAGTTGGGGAATGTCTGCGGTATCAACCGCCCCCGTCTCTTTTCCTCCTCCTCCTTCTTACTATCCTCTTTTTTACCTTTGTCCAAATTAAATTTTTCTAATGGAAGAAGAGAAAAAATCTTCACGTACTAATCTTTCCAAATTTTTTCTCTAACCTCTTTCTTAAGTTGAGCACCCAAGGGACCCTCAAAACAGACGTATACTCCCCCCTTTGCCTTATCGTCTATCCGAAGGCCTTCCGAACCCTCCTCAGTTTGAAACTAAACCGCCACTCGCCCCGACCTAGCCGAGGACTCTACACCCGACGCCACGCAGACCTCCGCCGACCCTCCGCCTACTGAACCCACCGGCCTCCAGGCTGCCAATGGTGACAACGCTCCACTCCCATCCCCCCGCCGCAACTGGGACAGCAGGTCCCAAAAAACACCCGCCAAATCCTGCCAACTAGGAACCTCCAACCCCCTGGGACCGCCCATGCCCACAGACCCCTGCCCCAACGAATCCGGCCCACCCACAGAAAAGGAAGAAGGGAGACATGGATGAGACATGGACACACACTCACCCAACTGCGCAGGAGCTGAGTTCCCGCCAGTCGTAACCACGGAATCCAGGCGATTATCCGTCTGCGCCGGAGAAGACTCTCGATCCCCAGAAGGACCGACCACCACACTCCGGCGTGGGGAAGTAGATACTGTTCGTTGAAGAAGGCTCGAATCACCGCCATCACCGCGGACAGGAACCCCCGACGGCCCGGAGGGCGCCATTAGCGAAGATCCAAGGCCGGCGTCCCACCGCCCGCCATCCAAAACGGGAACTGGAGAACCAGAAACCACAGCCGAGACCACCGATCGCATCCGACCAGCTGGACCCCTGACCAGCACATCGCCAGGGGAAACCGCGGAATCCACCAGATCACTGACGTCAAGAGCCACCGCAGGGGCAGACCGAACGGGCCTGCTGACGGTGGGATGCTATGCAGAGACCAGCCGCCTGCTCGGATTCCTCCCAGTTCTAGACGGGTGTCTGCGGACCGCTGCATGCACCTCAGAGCCTGGAGGGTCCCCAGAGGGGCTCCCACGATGAGCCTGGGCCCTAGGAGTAAAATCAGGGCTCAACCTTGAAGGTGGTTGAGCCTGGCGCCGGGACCTGGGAGGTGATGGAGAAGGACCCGGAGGGGCAGCAGCAGGAGAACCAACAGCCCCAGCAACACCTCCCAGAATCCCCTGAACCTGGGCTTGAAGCCAATCAGGGCCATGGGCACCAGCAGCACGCTGGAGCCCATCCAGAATGTCCTCAACAGCTGCCATTATAAAGAAATGAGGTAAGGCACCAGAAATAACGGCGCAGGTCACCAGGAAGCACAGGGACCTGCCACTTCATTCTTCTCCCGTCGTGTCTGCCCGCGCTTCTGGCAGGGCGCGGTTTAAATATGCCGTGCCTACCTAGCGGCTGACGTCACCCCGTCTCACCGGGTCATGCGGCGCCTCCCGTCATCGGGCTGCGCGCCGCGCGTCCAGCCCCGTGCTGGATAGTTAATAACATGTATTTGAGAAAAGTCTACTTTTTCCTACTATCAATTTTTGTGTGTATGTGTGGAGGTGAAAGGTGCACTTATAGCAATGATTGCCGCCAGGTCTTATTTTCAGACGAGGCCTTATATTTATAAGCCTGGAAAAAGAAAATCAGATCGCACCAGGTCTTATTTTTGGGGGAGGTCTTATTTTTTTGGGAAACACGGTATTAGGGCCAATACCCTAATACAACATCCAAACCTTGGGAATGAGTGGACTAGAATTCCTAAATCCCAAGTACCACAAGCAAAGTCCATTGGTGCAGTGAGTCATAATATTCACAAATATAAAGAATCTTTATAAATTTTTTTATATATAACAGCACATACAAAATGTTTCATGTATTCATACACTGGTAGGCCCGATGAAGTGCATCAATGCATGAAACGCGTTTTCCTGTCACATGTAAATAAACAGTTCTTATGAAGATTCTATACATCAGTGAAGACTTAATGAGCTTATTCATGATTATTGGGGAATCAAAATATTGTTCTCCATTCAGTTCTGGATTTTGGTTTTATACCAAAAGATCTTGCAAAAAATATATGAAGCAGGATCTCAGTACCTCACAGTGTAGAGCAAATCCAGAACTGTTCATCTATGAAAACTCTAGACAGAGCTGCCTTTGAAACACTTTGGGGCCACATACATTGAGGTTGGTAGAACCCCAGAGGCTGATGAGAGTTTGTGTTGTAGTCTTTAGGACAAGAGGGAGAGTGGAATAGTCAGGTGAGGGGACATCAGCTGGTTAAAGGTTTTTATCGACATAAAACTGTTCTTGTCTGGGACTTGTGAGTCAGTGATATTAGGTCGTGTCCGCTCACAAACTCCCCGCAGCTTCACGCTCTTCAGCACACAGAAGGGCTGAGGGCAGGACCAGAATGATCATATGTACGGGACCAGGGCCGGGACGATGGGTAGGCAGAGGTAGGCGATGGCCTAGGGCGCCTACCTCTGCCTGTCCCTAAGGGGCGCAGACAGGGGCCCCGAACTCGCCGGGCTCCAGGCCCCTGCCAAGGGCCTGGAGCACCGACTAGCCCGTCAGCTGCCTGTGCGTCCGCAGGAGCGCTCCCAGCACCGCAGACCGTGTCGGACCGGCGCCCCCGCGGATCGCTGGCTCCTCCGCTAAGCCCACGGTCCGACACAGCGGGGCTTTCCGGGTCCTCATAGCGCTAGGACCGCCGCGGCCACGTGCTTTCTCAGCTAGGCAGCGTCGTAATGAAGTGATGTCATCGCGACGCTGCCTCTCCTCGGGCGCACAGCACGTCACAGGCCGTGCGCCCGAGGAGCTGCTGGAGGAGCGAGCGGCTGGTAAAGAAGAGGACAGAAGAGGAGCACGCGGCCGGGAAGCAGGTTAAGGTGAGTATTTTAAAGTTATTATTTTTAACTGAGAGTGCCCCTATATACCCCTGCCCGAGCCCCTATATCTATATGCCTGCCTGAGCCCCTATATACCCCTGCCTGAGCCATTATATCTATATGCCTGCCTGAGCCCCTATATACACCTGCCTGAGCCCCTATCTCAATATGCCTGCCTGAGCCCCTATATACACCTGCCTAAGCCCCTATCTCTATATACCTGCCTGAGCCCCTATATATGCCTGCCTGAGCCCCTATATCCATATGCCTGCCTGAGCCCCTATATCTATATGCCTGCCTGAGCCCCTATCTCTATACACCGATCTGAGCCCCTATATACACCTGCCTGAGCCCCTATCTCTATATGCCTGCTGTGTGCCCCTATATAAAACTTGCCTTTAGCCCCTATATTTCACCCTGCCTGAGCCCCTATCTCTATATACCTGCCTGTGTGACCCTGTATACCTGCCCAAGTGCCCCTATATTTATATACCTGCCTGTCTAAGGGGACAAAGTATACCTGCCTGACTGAGGAGACCTATATAGCTTCCTATCTGACGGGCATATATACCTGTCTAACTGAGGGGACTTATATACCTATAATTAAGGAGTTACTGGAAATATGAGGATTCTAAGATATTTGTGTCCAAATCTGCAGGGACGGGTATTGGCTGGGAGCAATCAGCGAGAAGGTGTGAACCGGATGGAGAAGAAAAGGGAATGTGATCGACGCTGATCAGAAATGATATCTCCTGTGAGTCACTAAATGTAACTGCAGTGTAATCACTTATATTTCTGCAGAGCCTACATACAACTAGTATCTACCACTATATGGTCACTGTATGGCGGTGGTATACATCTTCAGAGCCTGTATAAAGCTGTGGGGGTCGCTTTTGGTCAGGGTCTGACAGGATTATTTGATCCTTAAGTAGTAATAGTTTTGGGTCTTGGTTTTGTAGGAGTGTTTTTTAGTAACAATCATTTGTCCGGTAGATTTGCTCCATGTATAGGTGGATTATTTGGTGACTGTTATTTATAAGGTATTACACTGTCATATGGAGGGGAGCGATTTTGAAAAAGCTAATTTGTCATTGCTGATTTTCATTGTGCACTGACTGCTGAGGAGGTGGACGGGATCTATATGGAATATGCAGAAAATTTGTGACAGGACCTGGCGCAGGGGCGAGAGAAATTAATGTGAGGGGGTGCAATTTTTTGGGGAGCGAGGGGGTGGGGTGCCATTGGCTGTACCCGCCTAGGGCACCAAAATGCCTTGTCCCGGCCCTGTACAGGACTGTGCTTACAGCCCTTGCTGCCCTAGGCAGTGAGTGAATGCACCCCATTAAGAATCGGTTTCCAGATCGTGCATGGCCACATGTGGATAAAGGAGGCACAGTTTTTAGATAATACTTCAATTTTACAGGATATATCATCTGGACTTTGGCCACCACGTGACCCTAAATGCAGCATCTGTAGTAGTCTGGGACAGTTGTCAGTGACATCTGGACTCTCCAGAGAGAAGGCAGGGATGGTTTATTACTGTCAAAGCTCTAACTCTGTATACACTGTTAGAAATGAGCATATGCGTTCAGCTGTGCATGATCCTGATCCCATGCCCAGCAGTCACAAGATCGCCAGGACTGGTCTACTATAGAAGCTTCTGGGTCTTAACAGATTCAGATCAACTACACAGTCAGTACTGGAGGCTTTACTCCCCCTTTAAGTGGTAATATTATTATTATATATTTTAGAGCACCATTGGTTCCAGGGCTCTGTATATTCAAGGGTGAGAGGCGGAGGTGGGGCAGAGTGAGGACCTGAGGGCGACATGTATGAACGGAGCTGCCCGAAGTTGGGTCTTTTCAGCCCGACTCTAGCGCAGCCCCCTTCATTATGTTTTAATTTGGTTGCTTTCCCAAAATCAGGCAAATTACAGAGCCGGGAGCGGGAGCACGAACCCTATAGATTTATACTTCAGTAGGCAATTCAGGCAGTATGCTGGAAAAAGGTAAACCTATCAAATTTTTTACCCGAGCAGAAGTGTAATTTTTTGCGCTAGATGGAGTAGAACCCCAAAAAAGGACATTCTTCATATTTTATGCGTTTTAAAAAAATTTGGGCGTCAAAGCACCGTAAATCATACATGTCGCCTGAATGTCCGTTTTCCCAAAAAGAGTTTATGAGGAAAACCCAAAAAAAAGGGGCCAAGTGGATTTGTCCCAGGAGGGAAGTGTTAAAGGAAAGAGGAAAAGTCTAAGGAAGAAGCCAGATTTAGAAAGGCTTTTTGGTGACTTTGGTTAGGGCAGTTTCTGTAGAGTGTTTGGGATGGGAAAAACCGGGTTTTGCGGGGGGGTCAGAAGAGATTTGGGGAGGACGGGATGGAAGGACAGTTGAAGATGGGACGTGCAAAAAGGGAATAGGTACGGGAAAAATCTCCCAAAAAATATCCCCAGGGGGGATCAAAAAAGGGGGCAAAATATGTGAAAAAACCAAAAAAAAAAAAATAACCCAAAAATAAAAAAAAGAAAAGTCTGAAAACCCCCGAAACTGAAAATCTTAGCCTGTCAAACGGAGCAAAAAAACTTACATCACCTTTTTTAAAACTGCAGAAAAGGGAAAAAAAAAATTGCAAAAATTTTAAAAAAGGGGTTGTTTCATTTCAAAAATTGATTTTTTTAAGGGAAAAAAGGGGGGCCCATTTGAAAAAAAAACAACTTTGAAAATTGGATGTCATTAGCAAAGCTGTCTCTTTTTCACGGATCCCTTATCTTCTTTTTTCTATAAACACAGCCCCCCAAAGTGCCCTGTCGGGCTTTGGGTGAGGGTCTAATAATTTTCATTCTGTCTGGCCCCCGTCGTATTTACGGGAGTGGGCATTTCCCGTCTCTTCAATCGGTAAAAAGGGGGGCCCAAGGGAATTTTTACTTACAAACCCGGCAGAAACACCCTGCAGCTGATTTTACAATCGAAAACAGCAAAAATTGTGCCATGGTGCCTTAAATCTCCTGAAAAGAAGGGAGATCGGGGCCCTTTATAGGAAGACTGGTTTCAACTGTAAACAAAACCTCCAGCTGAGAGAAAAAAAGAGAAACCCTAGAAAACTGAGTTTATAGAATGTGTCTTGTTTTAATGCGGTATATGGTATTTAAAACAGCTCTTACAATAAAAAAGGCTGCAGGGAGAGGAAAAAGTGAGATGTGGGCTCCCGACTGAGAGGGGGGAAAAAGGGGGAAGAAAAGGTCTCAGGAAACGAGCATTTAACAGTGAAAGGGGGAAATTTTGTCATCACCCTTCAGTTAAGAAAAAAAACCCCGCTTGGGGGGGGAAGAAAAGCCCCCGGATTTTGTAGAGCTGAGAAAAATTTAAAAATTTCTTTTAAACACCGAAACTGAAGAAGCCAAAAACATCCCCCTTTTAAAGGTTTTTTTGCTATTTTTAAAAAAAAAACAAAATAAAAAAAAAAATTAAAAATTATTTGGGGGGGCTTTTTAGGACTTTTTGAATGCAGCGTTCCAAAACGGGAAGTTTAATTTACTAAGGGTGAAAAGGTTCCTTTTTTAAACCCTGTTTGAAAAAAGATATGATCCCCGGGAGGGGTTTGCTGATCTCAGGGCATAAGGGACAAAATGCCCCGTGGCAGTAGAAAACCCCAACCCGATGTGCTCTCCCATTTGTGCTTCTCTACCGATTGTCAATTTACCACCCGGTTTTTTAAGCTTTATACCAAAAAATCGGGTGAGCAATGCTTTTTGGTTTAAAGGGAAAATTTTATTGGCCTTAAAAAACCCGTGGATAAAGCCTATTTTTTTTTTTCCCCGATTTTTACTAAAATGGAGTTTAGACTATTTCCCACACTTTTACAGGTTTCCTCTTTGCCCTCTTTTATGTACGCTACACCTGATTTCTTAGTAAGCTAAATCAATATTTTTTCCTTTACAGAACCCATTCTGATTAAGAGTTTGTGAACAGTTTAAAATGCAGGAGGGAGAGGAATCCTGGGATGTGACGGCTGAGCCCTTTTATTTAAAAACTTGTACTATACTTGTGTTTTCAAAATATCCCACCCCTGCATGGGAAATGACGGCAATGTCCTGACACCTATGGGAAACCTGACACAAAATGATAAATTTTCCCCGACCCCCCCGGGGTTTGTTATGGTAAAATTTCCCAGCATTCCCAGCAGCCTCACCTTCCAGTCAGCAGTCAATGATCTTGTGGTTTAGTTCCAGGAGCTTCTTTCATTAATTTCTCTTGCACAGCCAGTGGGTGGGCACTGTGTTTGGGGGGCCTCTATAACAGGGGACTATAAAAGTTTTTTCTATGTGTTTTCCCTGTTTTTGGAGAAAAAGCTTTAAAATAATTTTCACTCAAATATTTTCAGAGCCCCTCCCCTCCCCAGTATATAATGTTATTACCTAAAAAGAATGATGAAATGTAACTCACAGGCCCCTTCCCCTCTCCAGTCATATCTTTGTTATTTCCATAGTAAGAATGTGAAATAGACATCATTGGCCCTCCCTCCCAGTTTTATTAATATAGATAAAATGATGTAATGTGAATAAGAGTCCTCTCCCCCAGTCCATAACTCTGTTTTTCAATAGGAAAATGATTAATGTGACATCAAAGGGGTCCTTTCCCCCCCCCCTAATTCTGTTATTACCAAGGGGAATTGTTTTAATGTTTAAATCATCAGAGCCCCTCCCCCGTCAATCTAAATCTTTTACCTAGATAAGAATGATGTAATGTGAATCAGAGCCCTTCCCCCTCTCCAGTTATATGTTATTACCCTAGTAAGACAGTATAATGTGACAAGCCCCCCCCCCTCTCCAGTCAATCATCTGTTTTAGTCAAAGTTGATATTTCGGAAAAAAACATTAAAATCGTCCTTTTATATCTTTAGAAGTTCAAAAAGGCATTGGTTTAATGCTCTTTATTTGCCCTTATTGCAGATATTCTCTACCAGCTTTCCTTGAAACAGATGCATTGCCTGCTTACAGCAAGAGAATCAAGGCCTCCCTCCTCCCTTGGATGATACAGAGGAAAGTTCGGGAATGTGTCTTATCAACTAAGGCCTAATGTGTAGATGCTAATTATAACCTGTCTCTTAGCGACCGCCAATTAACCAATAATTTAGTGATAGAATAGTCATGTGATTATAAGTTCTATTGGACTGTAACTTACAGTGATTAAATCAGTTTTATGCCCCAAACCCGAATGGTGTGGAGTGTATTTCTCGAGCTGTCAACAGCTTTAATAATATAATTCGGAAGGAGACATCTAATTGAATAAGGAGTAGAGAGAAAAGATATTTCTACACCTAATTTATTATTTTGACATTTGGTGCCAGACTCTCAGACGACCCGAGGAGGGAGCCTCTGAGAGGGGGGGGGGGGGGGCGACACCTTACCGTCGACTGCACAATCCTGGATTGTCTGAATTCTTTGAGCCTGATCACCTCCCCAAATGGTAAGCTCGCTGAGTTTTATACATCTGTGACTTATCCGTTTCGGACAGTCTAGTGAGAGTCTGTTGATAGTTCGTCAACCCTCTGAGGAGACCTGTGGGCATTCAGGTGTGCCTCCAGGGTGTAGTCTGGTACTGGTGTGCGTATCATATGCGTATGCCTTTTTAACGCTACCAATTGTTCTCTCTGATTTTTGTTTTAAAGTAATGACTGGATAGTATTGCATTAGTGTATTTTCCTTTCTGTATCAAATTTCTGTGTATGCCAGGAGCTGAGCTCCTGATGTAAATGAGATACCAAGGTGAAAAGAGTCCCTGAGAAGAGTCCCTGTTGACTAGCAACGGAAGCTTGTTATGTACAGGTGATCTGAGTTTCTGAAGAGTCCCGGTTGATTAGCAACAGAAGCCTGTTATAAACAGATGATCTGAGTTTCTGAGTTTGCCTGCTGATGAGCAGAGGATATTGCATAGCTTTAAGAGTGCTTGGGGCTTAACCTCAGCATACATTTGCATACAGTTGTTCTGTTTTTACCTAGGTAGCGACTGCATTCAGGGTTAATATATATACATAGTCTGTGCCATTAGTTCATTAGCTATCTCCTAGGTTTTATCTCAGTGAGTCATTCGCACTGAATTCTGGTAAGCGCTGAAGAGTTAGAACGCAGAGTGTATGATCTTTCAGCTTCAGTTCAAAGCATCTATCAAGGAGGGCTTGCCCTGCGGCTGGCAGGCACTTTTTCCTCTCGTCTCTGTGGCGTACTGGAAAATTATAGCTCTCAGCCTAAAAGATTAGGTTCTGTAAAATGATTGAAAATGTACGTGCTATTTTTTTTCTTTCTAAAGCGGACAAGGGGAAGTTATGTCAGTCCAGCTGAACTTAAAATTTACTATTTTGCCATAGGCAAACTTAAACTCTTCAGTTCTCAAATCTATAAAACCCCTAAAACGTAACTTTTATTATGTATAACATTAACCTCTATACACACTATTTAAAAACCTGATTTCTAACCTCACCATTTTAACCCTTTCTACTTCTGAAGGAAGGATAGCTCCTTTTTTTTTTATCAAGTCTGGTGGAACACCACCTATTAACAGGAAAGCCTTATATATACAGAAATGTACTAACTCCAGTAAGGGATCCCAAGCCTCCTACTTGGGCAGTCATCCCTAATCTAATGGACACAAAACAAATAAGGCCCCCTTGTGACACCCTCTGCAGCGGCTGACACTTGTAAACAGTGGTGAGAAATCACAATTTAAAACATCATGCCTGACCCCCCAACATGTTTCACCAACTAAAATGGCTTCAGGGGTTAGAGGTCCGGTCCGGACCGGCACTTTCCCAAAACAATTAACAATAAGAGCATTTGGAGGAAAAGCGTCAAGAAAGGGAAAGAAGGAGCCAATGCCAAGCAAGCAGGACGAAGATCAGTCAAGAACCTGAGGGGACTCTTCCTAAAGGCAATACCGGACTCCAAGTAAAAGATGACTTTGTCTCAGGTTATGGGGATTAGAGCATGTTGAGGGGGCCAGAAAGGCCCGTACACCGGGATAAGGGTTCTAGGCGGTTTTACTTTGCCTAAAATTGCAAGACTTTCTCAAGGTCTATTGGTTCAATGTTGGGAGGGGAGGGATGTTTGATCTGCTAATGTTTTCAAATAATATTTACACTGGGACCAGTGTGTTTAGGGATCTTGGAAAGCAGATGTGAAGAATAAGGAGAGATTAGAGCTATTTCTTAGATACTAGAAGGAAGTAATTTTCGCCTTCGGAAATGCACAAAAAAAGAGAAGTCAACAGTTGTAAGAAAGGAAAATGGAGGTGTTGCAGTCAAAGGGAGTTTTGGTTTCTGTTGGGGAAATGGGTTGTTGCGGGAGGGAGGGGTGTGCGCGGCGGCTACCAACTTGCTAGGCTGTTCTTAAATCTACATACACAGGAAGTAGTATGCGGATAATAACATGGAATATAAAGGGGTTGCGAACGTTGGTGCTGAGGTATCTCAAAAAACAGAAACCAGATATTGTTATGCTCCAGGAATCACATCTTACTCAGAGAGACTTCAATCGGCTCAAGAAGATGTGGGTGGGAGAAGTGAGAGGTTCTCTTACGGTACAGGGTACAGCGGGGGTGATTCTTCTGTTTAGTAAGCATACTCCGTGGAATATTTTGAGACAGGAAACGGACGACAGTGGCAGAGTCATTAAGGTACATTTGGAGACACCCAAACAAGCAGGACAAGGAGTTCTTTAAAAAAATCAGGTCCCTCACTCTGTCAGAGGGGAATAATAATGTGCTGCTTGGAGGGGATTTCAACAGTGTGATGAGTGAGATAGAGGACGGGAAGCGAACTGGGTCCAGAGCAAGGTTGAATGTCACTAGGAAAACAATGATAGGGGACTTATGTGACACAACAAGATGTTAAATTGATCTCTAAGGTGATAGCCAACAGACTACCGACCATAATGCCTAAACTTATAGCATCCCATCAGTTAGGCTTCATAAAGGGGAGGTCGGCAGTCAAAAATATCAGGACAGCAATGACGGTTCTAGACATAGTAGAAAAACATTATCAGGGAGGGTCACCTCCGGCTTTATTAGGGATAGATGCGGAGAAAGCCTTTGATAACATCACTGGCAGTGGCTGAATGTCATCTTAGATAAAATGGGGTTCACGGGGAACTTTAGAAGCTACTGAATGGCAATGTATAGGACCCCACAGGTTAAAGTTTATACCCCAGGCTTCATTTCATCTTCAATACCTTTACAATAAGGCGCAAGGCAGGGATGTCCCCTTTCGCCTATGTTATTTAACATTGCTCTGGAGCCACTAGCGGTCTTTCTGAAAAATAGTGACGTTTTTCAGGGTGTCAGGGTGGGATCTAGAGAGGTGAAGGTCACTTGCTTTGCAGATGACATGCTCCTGTTTTTAAACAATGCGGTTGATCAAACTGAGAAAGTGCTGAAGATATTAGAAAAATTTGGGGAATTTTCTGGTTTTGAAATAAACAGGGAGAAATGTCAACTGCTGCCTCTGGGACCTCATGGTCGACTTAAACAATGTCTAAAAGGAGTGAAGTAGCAAAGTGCCTAACCTACTTGGGGGTGAAGATAGGGATTAGGGGGGCTCTGATATCAGCTGAACTATTTTCCGTTAATATAAAAAATTAAAGCGGAGCTTGACAGGTGGAGGGACCTACCCTTATCCATCATGAGGAGAGTTCAACTAATCAAGATGGTAAGCTTTGCTAGATTATCGTACCCTCTGCAAAATATCCCATTGCTGTTAAAACATACGGATGTGATAGATCTTCGAAATGCCTTTGCAAAATTTGTCGGGAAAGGTAGGCATTCCTGCATAAGCTATAGGAAGCTAACAATGGGGAAATTGCAGGAAGGGGCACAAATTCCCAATATTAGACTATACAATCTGGCTGCTATGTGGAGGCATGTCAAAGATTGGCTAGAAGGGTCCAGTGTTTTCTCAAACACAGAATTGGAGTCCCAATTGGCGAAGCCTGTAAGTCTGATTTCTTTGCTGCACACTCTGTTAAAATGGCAATCATCGGAAGTCAAACAGAGTCTGGTTCTGCAGGATACCCTAGCCACATGGCGTCATATTAGGAAGCTATTTGGCAGGCCCATGTTCATCTCGTATTTTATGCCTTTATGGGATATGCCGTCATTTAAACCAGGAGAACAAATTCTTCTCTGTCTGGAGACAAAAGGGAATCAATAAGTTAGGAGATATTCTGTCAACCTCGGAGGGCTCCTTGATGAAGTGGAAGGGGATAGAGGAAAAGTTCCAGCTAGGCCAAAACCAAATATTCCAGTTCAAACAGATAGAAAGCCTCTATAAAGCTAATGTGTCAAATTTACAATCATTGCGAGAGACCAAAGAGTTCTCCGATCTATCTAAAGGCAGCCAAAGTAGACATCTGTTATCTAGAATTTATCAGTGTCTGCGTAAGAAAGACACGGAACCCCTGGAATGTACTCTTTTCAAGGGGTGGGAGACTCATATCCAGGATGTAGATTTAATTAGCAAAATTGTGTCGGGTTTGACGCAAGTACGGAAGGCTATCTTAAGCGAACAATGGAGAGAAATACTGTTTTGCTTAGCGCATAACTCCATCTATACTTTTAATATCTCCTGCAATCCTGGGAACTCGAGTATATGGAGGCCTGCCCGAAATGTCCTCTTGAAAAGGCAAATTTATACCACTGTATGTGGTCGTGCCCAGCAGTTGTTAGATTCTGGCGTATGATGAGAGATTTTATAAAAGACATCTGGCACTGTTCTATAGAGTTTAACCCACAGGGCTTTTTATTCCACTACGTCACCAAAGAAACTTCCGAAGTGGGGAAAGAAGAAAGAGTGATAACAAAGAAAGGGATTCATGTAGCATTATTAGCGGGGAAAAAGGGCCTGCTAGGATAAATCTGTTCCCAACTTGGACAAAATACGGGACAGTATGAAACAAGTCCTGTATTTGGAAAAGTTGGAAGCAGAGAGGAGTATAGACAAAGAATCTAAGGGCTTTCTACAAAAATGGAGACAGTTTATCTCAAAACAATACACGGACACTGAGATTAAATCTTTATTAGAGCCACTGAAGTACACCGAATACTACCTCATAGAAAAAAATGAAAGGATCGGTAGGAAATCTAGATGTAGGGGACTAGCAAAGGGTGGTAGGTTGCGCACAGGGGAGGGAGAGTTAGTTAGGAGGCTTTAAGGGTTGGAACTGTTGGTTAAAAGGAGGGAGGGAGAAAATTGAAAAAAAATATTCTAAGGGAACAATTTATTCTTCACATAGTGGACATGTGTTCATGATAGCACTACTTATGTATGATGTACACAGTTATTGACTGAATATGATCCTGTAAATGTTGATTGGATGTGGATTGTAATTAACGATTGTTTGCCTCAATAAAATTTGTTATAAAAAAAAAAAGAAATTGCAAAGGGAATTTATAAGATAGCGGACTTTTGCCAGCTACAAATGCTTGGCACAGAACAGCGTGTTCAATTATGAAGGATAATTATGTTGAAATTGCTTGTAAAACTAAGAAGGGTTTGACGACTGCATGGAGATTTTCAGTGTTGGCAATGTCATCATCAAAATTCCATTAACGCAGAGAATTGCATAGATTGTGGAAGGGAACGTCTAGTACTAATCCCACCTTGTATTATCTCACCTCTGGCAACTCCCAGTATTCCTTCCTCAGCTCCGTTACTAGAACCTCCCATTACTTCCAGTAGCCATTTTAATGAAGTTCTTACACCCTCCACATCTGGAAATGCAAAACCAAACCCTGCCCCTTACACTTCCGGTGGCCATATTTGTAGTCCCAAGCAATCCAAACAACCCGGAAGTTCCGGGTTAAAGTTGAACAGCAGCCATCTTGTTACATCTGGTAACAATGCTACTTCTACTTCTCCTCCTGGCATTCCACTTGTTAATGCTGCTGTAAACATTGACACGCAACTGTCAAGTGATAACGTCCTTGCCAGCTCACCTGCAACATCACAACCAGCCCCGCAACCACTATACTCTTTGCTCACAGCATCTGGGACATTCTATGTACCCTCCTCCTCTATAGCCACTATTCTGACTTTGAGTGCTAATGGAGAGGAAGAGGGGGAGGAGGACAAGTTGCCATTAGCTACAGGGGGCCGTGACCCACATCTGCAACCCAAATTAAAGGACTCCAGTATTTTTCCTATTGCTCACAGTACACAGGCTACTGCACTAGGAGAAGACATATTTCTCAGAACACCCGCTGACTTCACTCCACGACAACACAAACTGCTCGCCACTCTAGGGTTGAATATCTGACCCCTAAAAGTGAATCTAAACCACCTGACGTTTGTACGTTTATTACCTCAATTTTGGACACAAACACCACTCTTATCTTCATTGTGTGGGGCATTATCAATCAGGGTACCACAGGAATAGTTAATCCTGCCAATCCACATCTGAAGCATAATGGAGGTATTGATGAACAAATTGTGAAGCAAGGTGAAATGGAAATACAGGAGGAATGTGACGACATTAGTGCTCGTTCCAGTGGTGCTCCTCTTCCCATGTCTGCAGCAGTTGTCACTCGAGCAGGGCGACTAAACTGCGTTTATATTATTCATGCCGTTGGAACCATTTACAATAACGTTTGCCTTGACAACTGTGTCCAACTGTTGAAACAAACGATGCATAATGTGCTTGAGTTGGCCCAAGCTAACAAATTCCAATCTTTGGCCATACCCCTTGTTTCTTCGTTCATTTTTGAGTTTCTACCTATGGCATGTATTCATACCAGTCTTACTGCATTGATTGTCTAATACAAATATCAGTGGCACACTAAAAACTAAGTAAAACATCAAGGTATATAGGAATATTTGAACATGCATTACTGCTAAGGAAAATATGAAAACCTGGGATACTTAGTTCGCAATTTTTTATCAAAAAGTGTTTAAGCTCACCACCCAAAGCGTCAAGGGGATCCCAGTACAGGTGAGTCCCTAACACTAACATGTTACCTCACTAAGAGTCCATTCAGACTACAACATCTCAGGGAGTGATAGGAACTTGCTACTGAGTTACCCTGCACTGGTTTAAAAGAGGTAGGCGGAGTGCAGCAAGCCAATGAGGTTGCCATTCCTCAAATCAACTACAAAGCTTGGTTAGGCTGTGCACATCACAAATATATTTTGAAAAACGTAGGCATAGGTGCACACTGACAAGGCAATAGCATACGTCTAATACAAATATCAGTGGCACACTAAAAACTAAGTAAAACATCAAGGTATATAGGAATATTTGAAAATGCTTTACTGCTAATGAAAATATGAAAACCTGGGATACTTAGTTCGCAATTTTTTATCAAAAAGTGTTTAAACTCATCTCCCAAAGCGTCAAGGGGATCCCAGTACAGGTGAGTCCCTAACACTAACATGTTACCTCACTAAGAGTCCATTCAGACTACAACATCTTGGGGGAGTGATGGAACTTGCTCTGAATTACCCTGCACTGGTTTAAAAGAGGTAGGCGGAGTGCAGCAAGCCAATGAGGTTGCCATTCCTCAAATCAACTACAAAGCTTGGTTAGGCTGTGCACATCACAAATATATTTTGAAAAAACGTAGGCATAGGTGCACACTGACAAGGCAATAGCATACGTTCTAATACAAATATCAGTGGCACACTAAAAACTAAGTAAAAACATCAAGGTATATAGGAATATTTTAAAATGCATTAAGCAAAGGGGAAAAATATGAAAACCTGGAATACTTAGTTTACAGTTTTTGATAAAAAATTTGTTTAAGTTTCACCTCCCAAAACGTCAAGGGGATCCCAGTCCCAAATTATATTTGTGATGTGCACAGCCAAACCAATCTTTACTGCATGGATTGAACACAGGCCAATTCCTCCAGTATGTGAAATACGGATAGTGGTACTAACAGAAGCTATAGCTAAATGTCTGAAGACTACATGGCTCTCTCTTACCCAAACCTCTCGCAGGGCAACTTCACTCTTACTCAGGAGTATAACCTCGGTCCCGCTGCAACCTTCTCATCCATCGGCACCAGTCACAATACCAACCCAGAATCAACCAATCTACATGCCTTTTATACCCAAACAAGTCAATAATCTACTAACCCAAATGCCAGACCCTGAGAAAAACTCTATGGCATTTTACGTGGCACAGTCAGATACAGAAGACATATTCTGCCCCTTGAAAGATTTATACCAAAGTTGCCCGCTCAAGGTGGTGATTCCTTTTAGCCCATTAAACCCAAAAGGCTCTGCAAGAGGATAATGTCGAGGACATCCGTGCTTACTCATCTGAGGAAGAGTTCTGCCATCGTCTTCACTCCTCGGCCAAGGAACGCTTGGCTGATTCCTCAGTCAATATCTTCAATTCTATTCGGTGTCCTGCTGAATCCGTGGAGAATTATTATCACCGGATGTCTGCCTTATTCCATGACCATAGATTTGACATGAACACTAAAGCTCACAGAATCCTCTTTTCAACGGCATTCGTTAAAGGTCTCCTTAAACCCATTCGGGATTACTTTGAAACTATTTGAGCAGAATATGCAGAGCTACCCAAAAGTCAACTTCTTTCATTGCTAAGGCTCAGAGTTCTTTGTTGGCTCAGACTGATTACTCTGAACAATTGAAGAAAGTTTCTACAGTGTCCCTACTTCAAGAGCTCCCAAAGGGCCTTATATCTCAGACTCCAGAGACTGTACTATACAATCAACCAGCGCAAATATACCCGGGACCACAACCTACCAACTCATATCAACCTAATGGTTCGCGAAACTTCCAACGCACACCTCCTGGCGGGCAAGGCCGAATTAAGAAAACTTGTTTTTATTGCAACCGATCCGGACATATCATGAGGCAGTGCCGTACTAAAGCTCATGATGACACCATGAACCTTGCTACTAATGGCCAACCAATACCGTCATACCCTCAAGTATACAATCAAACCGAAAATCAATATCAAGCTTACGAACCTCAGCTGTCAAGATTCAGCCAAAAAAATACAATGCAGACCTCAGTCCTACAATAATAATTCATTCATTGGACCTCAATTTACCAATCTTAACCATAGTCAGTACCAACAAGCATATCCTTAAGATGCGCTTTAACCGCCTTTCCCACCTCAGGGCACCTCCTATCATCCCCATCCATAGGATTCCAGCAAGCCTGTGTCTACTGTTTTTCTCAATGCTTCAGAGAACACCTCTCTTAGTCATTCTGAACACGTTGACCGTCAATCTTCAAATTAACGGCTACCAACTTCCTTTCCTTGTAGACACAGGTACAGCCAGATCGGTTCTTAAAACTTCTGACATTCCACCGGATGTCATACTTTCTCCTAATTACATTTCATGCGTTGGAGTGGATGGACAACCAACCCAGACTCGCATGACCTACCCTGTACCAGTTGGACAACACGGACTGCTGTCCAGACTACTTGTCTCTCCTACTTGCCCAACTAATCTCCTCGGGGCCGACCTTCTGCAGAAAATGAATGCTACTATCAGATATGATTCTTCTGGAATGCATTTGGATTTTGACACTCCTATATCACATGAAGTCACCTGCGCTCTTCAAGCTGTTCCTACTCTCCTCATGCTTTCTCAACATCAATCCATCCCACTTGGGAAATTTTTGACAAAAAGTTTCTCCTGAAGTATGGTCTAAAGGTCCTTATGATGTCGGTCTCCTTCCAGTTTCTCCTGTACATGTCTTCTTGAAGGATGGAGCAACCCCTCCTCGACTGCCTCAATATCCCTTAAAGTATGATCAAGAACAATCTCTGGAATCACAGATCGCTGCATTCCTGGATAATGGGGTACTCATCTGCTGCATTTCGCCTTCTAATACACCCCTGTTTCCGGTTCGCAAGAAGGTTGTTCCATGTGATCCTCCCAAATACCGTTTGGTTCAGGACCTAAGAGCAGTCAATGCTGTCACAGTTTTTGAGACTCCTGTGGTCCCCCCAAAGTCATGTTTTTTCTCAGTCAAGTGCCTTCTTCAGCCGCCTACTTCACAGTCTATGATCTCTGCAATGCCTTCTTCAGTGTCCCACTGCACAAGGACTGTCAATACCTTTTTGCCTTCAGTAATCGCGGTACTCAGCTCACTTGGACAAGGATGCCTCAAGGGGCTCAGAACTCACCCAACCAATTAACACAAGCCCTGCAGGCCTGTCTCCAACCCTGGGTTTCAGGCAACCCTGAAATCGAATGCTGCAGTATGTAGATGATATTCTCTTGTGTGCCCCCGATTTACCAACTTGTCAATCAAGCTCTTTGAGTCTTCTTCAACATTTTACATCCATCAACTGGAAAGTTTCACAGTCCAAGTTCCAATGGTGTTCTAAGAAAGTTGTATTACTCGGACATTGCATATCATGGGGGACAAAACATCTTACTGATGATCGGAAAAAAAAGCTGCGATGCTCATTTCTTCACCGACCAATCTGAAACAACTTCAAGGATTTCTAGGACTCATCACTTACTGTCGTCAATGGATACCAATTCTTCCAGTCTTATGCAAATTTTATATGATTCTTTCAAGGACATTATTTACACCAATAAACTCTCACCTGAAGCACAGGAGTGTTTTCAAACCCTGAAACAACTTATCCTACAAGCTCCGGCTCTGGGTATCCCAGACTACTCACAGCCTTTCAACCTCTTCCTCTATGAACGTTATGGCCACACTTCTGGAGTCTTGGCACAGAAACATGGGGAGCGTATGAGACCTGTTGGACACTATTCTTGCAAGTTGGATCCTGTTGAGCGGACTGCCCCTACTTGCCTCAGAGCTGTCATTGCTGCACAAGATTTTCTTGAAAAAACTCAAGATATTATTTTAGGCCACCCACTCACTGCTCCTCATGATCTGCAAGGGATCCTGAAACAGTTGCAGCAACCTCATCTCAGTGAACAGCACCACCTCCGTATACAATGCTCATTACTGATGCCTAAGAATGTCACCCTGAAGAGATGTACTACTCTCAACCCAGCCACTCTGCTTCCTCTCTCAAGGAGGAAAGAGGAAGATGAAGATCAGTCTACCACAGATGAAGACCAGACTGCCGCGGATGAACCTCTTTATGACTGCCTTGAACAAATGGAGGCTGAAACCTCCCATCTTCCTACTGTCTCTGCATGCAAGTTGGAGAACCCAAACTATGTCTTTTACACAGATGGATCCAGATATGCAGATGATCAAGGACAATTCCATACAGGATTTGCTGTGGTTACCTTGCAAGAAACCGTGAAGGCTTCATCTTTACCTTCGAAAATGTCAGCTGAAGAAGCTGAACACTGGGCTGTAACAGAAGCTTGTAAGCTCGCTGAAGGAAAGACTGTGAACCTATATACCGACTCAGCCTATATGTATGGAGTAGCCCATGACTTTGGCCTGAAGTGGACCCTGCGAGGTTTCCAGACAGCTAGTGGAATGGCCATCAAGAATCAAGAAGCCGTTCAGACTTTGATGCATGCTCTCCAATTGCCAGCTCAATTTGGCCGTTGAAGACAAAGCCCATGGAAGAATAGAGACAAAGGAAGCAGAAGGCAAATACAGAACAGACTTGGCTGCAAAGGCCGCAGCTCTCTTCCCAGAGATTTGAGAGGAAGCAGGAGTGGCCGTATATGTACTGACTATAGAAGGGAAGAAGAAACAAGAAGTAGAAAAGACAAAACAAAAAGGAGAAGAGGCAAAGAAGAAAGAAGGAAAAGAGGAGAACCAAGGACAAGATGCAGTGAATCCAGGTGTTAACCTGTTGAGACAATTTCAAACCCAAATAGACCCAAAGGAAAGGACGAGTTGGGAGGAATTGGGAGCAGAGATACACCATGATGGATTCTGGAGGAAAGACAATAAACTTTGTTTACCAAGGGCATTATATCCAGCTGTAGTACAATGGGCTCATGATACTACCCACAGAGGAACTAACCAGATGATTTTTTCAATCAACAAGATATACCTAGCACCTGGAATCTCCACCACAGCAAGTAACTATGCTAGAAGTTGTGAGATATGCAATACTTGTAACTCAGGAGGACTGATGCCAACACCAAAGAAGCATTTGGCTAAACCACTATATCCTTTCCAGCGAATCCAGATTGACTACATTGAATTACCCAAGAGTGGAAAATACAAGTATGTTCTAGTGGTGGTGGACATGTTCTCAGGATGGCCTGAAGCCTACAGAGTTACCAATAAGGCTGCCAGAACCACCGTGAGAAAACTATTGACTGAAAATTTGGGAAACAGATTTGGGATCCCTGAGGTTACTGAATCGGACCAAGGACCTGCCTTCACTGCAGAAGTAACCAGAGACATTTGGAAACTAGTAGGAGCTGACCTCGGCCTACACACTCCCAACCATCACAAATCCAGTGGGAAAGTGGAAAGAATGAACGCAACTCTGAAGAACAAGATTCTGAAAGCTAGCAAAGAAACATATCTTCCTTGGCCTGAGATCCTACCCACTGCACTCTATTCTGTTAGAAACATCCTTAGGTAGCCCACTGGTCTCACTCCTTATGATTAGTGTTGAGCGATTATTATCGACAAAGTTGAAATCGGCACGGTATTTACGTTGATCGGATTTTTTTGATCACGCGATAATTTAGGTTAAAATCTGTGCATAATCTATTAATATCGTGCCATTTTCGGCGCTTCCTGTCATTTTGGCGGCCAGCAAATCAGCTTAGAGAATAGAGCATGGTGAGCTGGGTGTGAGACGTGATGAGTGGGATGTGTATGTTTGTGTTTGGATGGAAAAATCACATGACCTCGTTTTGCATAGAACAGCCCTTCCTGTTCATGATCAGTGTCTGTCAGCGTCTCATAAACGAGGACGTGCGCTCTGCCCTCGTCCAAACAGCTCAGCAAACAGCACAGCGAAATTATTTTATTTTTCACAGAGACAGCTCTACTTTTAGCTGTGATCCTTAGAAGTTAGATCAGAGATTTGCAGATTTTAGGTAGTTTTTGCAAGAATTTTAACGGGCATCTTACCGCTGTAAAGGCACGGGGGGAGTGATGGGGGGGGGGCCCGCGGGTGAACAGACAAGCTCTTATAAAGGATACTGGATATTGTACAGCCAAACTTTGTTTAGACATTTCATTGCCTTATATTAGGATACAGATCTTTTCTAGTAACTGCAGGTCTATTTGTTAGTGCAAAACTCCACTTTTTTTCTCAGTATACATTTCAGATAGGTGTTCTTTTTCAATTTTGCCCAGTTCACTTTGTTGATATAGCCACCTTGATTAAATTTGTACAATTTTGTAGTCCCACAGGATGATAGGGGAAAGGGGGTTTTTTTTTTTTTTAAAAACCAAACCCCTTTTTTTTTTTAAAAAACCCCTTAACCCCCGGGTTCCCGGGGGGGGCCCCTTTTTTAAAAAAAACCGGGGAAATTTTTTTTTTTTAAAAACCCGGGTTTTTTTTTGGGGGGGTTTTTTAAAAACCTAATTTTTTTTGGATTTTTTTTTTTGGGGCCAAAATTTTAAAGTAGGGGGGGGGGGGGGCCCGGGGGGGTTTTTTGGGGGGAAAAAAAAAAATTTTTTAAAAACCCCTTTTTTTGGTTCCCCCCAAAATTTAGGGGGTTTCCCCCAAAAAAACCCCAAAAAAAATTTTTTTTTTTTTTTCCGCCCCTTTTTTTTTCCCCCGGGAAAAAATTCAGTTTTGGTATTTTAAAAAAAAAAAATTTTTTCCCCTTTTAAAAAATTTGGGGGGGGCCCGGGGCCGGGAAATTTTAAAAAAAATTTTTTTAAAAAAAAACCCCCAAAAAAATTTTTTTTTTTTTTTTCCAAAATTTTTAAATTTTTTTTTTAAATTTTTTATTTTTTTTTGGGGGGTTTTTTTTTAAAAAAATTTTTTTTTTTTTGGGGCCCCCTTTTAAAAAAAATTTTTTTTCCCAAAAAGGGGTTTTTTAACTTTTTTTCCCAGTTTTTTTTTAAATTTTTTTTTTTTGGGGGGTTTTTTTCCCCGGGGGGGAAAAAAAAAACCCCTTTTTTTTAATTTTTTTTTTTTTTTTTTAAAAAAACCCCTTTTTTTTTTTCCGCCAATTTTTTGAACCTTTTCGTTAAAAAATCCCTTTTTTTTTTAACTTTTGGGGGGTTTTTTTTTTTTTACCCCCTTTTTTAAAAATTTTTTTTTTTTTTCCCCCCAAATTTTTTTCCCCTTTTTTTAAAAAATTCCTTTTTTTTTTAAAAAAAAAGGTTTTTTTTAAAATTTTTTTAAATTTTAAAATTTTAATTACGGGGTTTTTTTTTTTTTTAAAAAAAAAAAAATTTTTTTTTTTTCCCCCTTTTTAAAAAAAAAAAAACCTTTTTAATTTTTTTTAAAATTTTTTTTTAAAATTTTTTCCCGGTTGTTTGGTTAAAAAAAATTTTTTTTTTTTAAAAAAATTTTTTTTTGGGGGGAAAAATTTTTTTTTTAAAGCCCATTTAAAATTTTTTTTCCCCCTTTTTTTTTTTGGGGGGGTTTAAAAAAAATTTTTTTCCAAAATTTTGGGGTTTTTTCCTTTTTTTAAAATTTTTTTTTTTTTTTTTAATTTTTTAAAACCCCCCCGGGGAAAAAGGGGGCCCAAAAAATTTTTTTCCCCTTTTGGGAAAAAATTTTTTTTTTTTTTAAATTTTTTGGAAAATTTTTTTTTTTTTAAAACATTTTTTTTTTTTTGGGGGAAAAAATTTTTTTTTTAAAAGGGAAAAAATTTAAAAACCTTTTTTTTTTTTTCCCCCGGGGGGTTTTTTTTTCCAAAACTTTTTTTTAGTTTTTTGGGGTTAAAAAAAACCCTTTTTAAAAACCCCCAAAAAAAATTTTTCCAAAAAAAAACTTTTTTTAAAAAATTTTTTTAACTTTTTTTTAAACTTAAAATTTAATTTTTTTTAAAAAAAAATTTTTTTTTTTTAAATTTTCCCCCCCCCCCCCCCCAAAAAAAAAAAAAAAACCCCCAAACCCCCCCAAAAAAAAACCCAAAAAAAAAAAAAAAAAGAAAAAAAAAAACCCAAAAAAAAAAATTTTAAAACCAAAAAAAAAAAAAAACCCCCCCCCCCCCCCCCCCCCCCCCCCCCCCCCCCCCCCCCCCCCCCCCCCCCCCCCCCCTCCCCCCCCCCCCCCCTTTTTTTTCTCTCCCCCGCCCCCCCCTTTTCCTTTTAAAAGGCCCAAAAACAAAAGGAAAAAACCCCCCCCTTTTTTTTTTCCCCCTTTTAAAAAGGGGGGGGGGGTTTAAAAAAAGGGAAAAAGGGGGGTTTTTTTTTCCCCCCCCCCAAAAAAAAGGGAGGAGGGGGAAGGGGGTTCCCCCCCCCCGGGGGGCCCCCTTCCCCTCCCCTTTGGCCCCCCCCTTTTTAAAAAATTTTTCTTTTTATGATGATGATGCGGGCATTTTTCGGATTTCCAAAGTTTTTTTTTTTCAGCAGAATTTGCTTGCGAGCGGGTTCACCCCCTGGATGAAAAGGAAGACGATGGGGTAGTGTCAGTACGGGGCCCCCCCAAAAAAGGGGGGGGGCGGTCGCAGAAGTCCCCTGATATGATTCGCCCGCCCCGGTCAACCCGGGAAAACCCCGCTTCTCGTTTAGCCCCCGGGGCAAAAAAAAGGGCCCGGGGCCTCTCAAGCCCGGACCTTTTTTGGCAAGCCTCTGATTCACCCCGCGTTTTATATTTCCCCCTTTGCCGTTAAAAGCATAAGTTGAAGGAAGAAAAATTAGGTGTTTAACCCCCCCACCAACATGTCTTTGTCACAGGAAACGGGAAAGCATGAGTTGAAATTGGGGGCAACACTTGGCCAAAAAAGGCCAGACCGACGCCGGGCCCCCCAACCCTGTCAACCCTCTGTCTCCCCTCCTTCCCCCACCACCAAAACGTTTCCTCAGTGCCCCTGTCTCTCAGTGTCCTTTATCAAGGGGTCAGCCTCCGCCCTTTAGCCTCCCCCGTTTGCCCGAGTACCACCAGACACCCGAGACCATTCCTACCCCTTCTCCCTTCCCCCAGTTTGACGCCTGCACGCCGTACGCGACCAGTCCCAGCAGCCAGCCCTTTGTTTCCAGGTTTGGGAGCAGAAGAAACACTTTAACCCAAACCATCCCAAAGCTAAAAGCCTGAGTTTTTTGGCCTTGGAAATGTTGCTTTCCGTCTGGTGGACACAGATGGGTTCCGCCACGTCATGGCCTTTGCCTGCCCCCAATACCAGATCCCGAGCAGGCATTTCTTTCCCAGAAAAGCCGTCCCTGCCGGGCCCAGCCAGTGTATCTAAAATTTCAAGTGCGTTGTCTGCATCTGTGGCCGGAAAAGTCCATCTGCCACCGACACATGGACTAGTAAGCACGGCCAAGGCGCTAAAATCTCTGTGACAGCTCACTGGGTTGCTGGGTGGATGTTTTTGGGGGTGACGGTGGCTCTCGGGCTCGGCGCACGCTCATCAAAACCGCAGGGTGGTGCACGGTTCTTTCCCCAAGGTCCTCTGGTGGAAACACGTGCCCATAGAAACCAGGCCGTGTTGAAATTAATCTGTCTTGGAGACGTCCCCCACAGGGCAGGAGCTTGTGGACGGCTTTTCCGCAACGAGGACGGCGCTGGCTGGGTGACAAGAACCTTGTGCCAGGCAAGGTTGGTGTGCGATAACGGGCGAAATCTGCTGGCCGCCCTTAAGTCGGTAGGCTGGAGCACATCCCTTTTCCTGGCACATGTCATGAAACTTGTCGTCCAGAAATTTCTTAAGAGCTACCTGGGTCTGGACTGCCCTGCTGAGGAAGGCTCGAAGTTAAGTTCGCACTTCCGCCGTTAGCACCCTTCTTCGTCCCCCCTGGTGCGTTGCGGGTCAGCTCGGCCCCCCCGTCAACCGTTCTTTGTTGCGTGGAAAACGTGGAATTCCACCTCCAATGCTCAGGTTGTGGGGCCCAGCGGCAATGCTATTCGCAGTCGAATAAAACCGGGTCGAAAGCAGCGGTGGGGACCTCGGGGTGTTGAGCCCCCGGAGTGGAGGGGGTGAAATAGTTGCACATCCTTGCCAGTTTTGAAGAAGCCACAAAAATGGTCAGTGGGGCTTTGCCCTTGTAGATGAGCATTGGGGTGATCTTAGTTCGGGAAAACGATGTTGGAACTTGAAAAACAGGCCCCGCCGCGACGGAGGAGGAGAGGGGACCAGATGCGGACACGGAGCCTTTTCTCCTTTCAAACCAAAGGACCGAAGTTTCCCAATTTCTGGGGTCTTCATTAGGCATGGTTGGGGGTCCGGGCTAGTGCAAGGTGGCGCATCAGCTTAGGTGCATCATTCAGGCAAGTCAGGGTGTGTGAAGCTGTGGGAGGAAGCGGAGGAGGAGGAGGTATTCCTAGACCCGACGTTCCCGGTCCTCCCTTGGAAAGAGGTTGGGCGAATTTGAGGGAGGAGAAAAGATGAGGAAGATCGTTTGTAGTGCCCCCAAACCCAGAGGTTGGGGAAAAATCAAGGCCCATCTCTAAATGAGTGTTTGGAGCCCCTTTTCCTCAACATGATCCTCGCTTAAAGGGCCCATAAAAAATGAACAACGTTATGGGTGGCCACCTGGACCCCCGGTTGTAATGTAGTAGAATATGACATTGACCCAAATTATAGTGATTTATTTTTATTTTATATCAAATTAATGTAATTAGTTTTGTGGTACAAATGTGAATTTTCCCGTTTTTTTAGCTGCTCTTGCTTTTGAGCCCAAAAGGTACAGGCTATTTACTGAAAAATTGTTCAAATTCCTGTGTCTTTGGCTTATCTTATTGAAGGGGTGTGTTTGTTTTGGTACCTTTAAAATCTCAATAAAGAGTACAAAAGACAAATAACATGGGCATTATTTTAGCTGACAAAGATTAGGTCTGTCTGCCATTTGTAGACTGACATAAAAAACCCCCTTTTACTCAGCCATGTATATCGAAACGTTTTTTTCTGGTATTGGAGGTCCATACCAGTGATGCTGGCTCCTGAGGATTAAATCCTGGCCATTTTTTAGGGGTTTCTCATGGGGGAAAAGTAAAATTAGGATTCGAAATGTCACTTACGGGTGAAGTTTATAAGTTTTATAACTTTTGTATATATTTATTTTTCTCGTCATACTGTTTCCCCCTATTTCCTGGATCATTTTATGTTATCTTTTTTATATACTTGATTGTTTTTAAAACTATTGAAAAATAAAAAAAGCTGGTTATTCTTATTGACTGGCCTTCTAAAAAGCTGTATTGAACCTGTTTTAAAATTTGGGCAAAACACGTACAAAAAAACTGATTTCCTTTCCCCACCCAAATAGAGAGTAAATGCAGGAAATGGAGACCTTTGCTGTTTGATCAACTGGAGGACATCTGTTGCGTCTGTTCACTTTCCTCAAATATCCGGTGGAACAAAATCACGACGTGACGCAGTAGAGGCCAAGTAGCCGTAGCGGGGGCGGGCAGGAAAGGTGGAGAAGCCTAAGGGGTGACCTCTGGCAATCTTTTTACCCCTCACCAACGATGCAATGAGGGCCACATCAAACACAGAGACCAGTTTAAGATTGGTGCACGTATCTGGTCTCAACAACGATTTTTTTGGTGTTTTCGGAAACCCAATGTTTTTGGGTATCCAAAATGGACGAATGGCCCCGAGCTGCTCGCCACCCCCATGAGGTGTTGTCCTGCCCGCACCCCAGCGTCATATCTGAGCGGACCTTCAGCACAGTGGGGAGTCATTAAAACGCTCCGACTTTCCACAGATAATGTGGATCTTTTGACTTTCTCAAGATGAATCGGCATGGATCTCTGTGATGTTGGGGCCCCCCAATTGCCGAGGTAACCCGATTAGTTGCGGTCTACTTCACATTCCTCTTCAAAAAAAATGGCCCTTTTTGAAAATTTTTTTTTAAATGATAAATTTTTACTGCAATTTTTATTCTCTTTTCCCAAAAAAAATTCTTTTTTCTGGTTTTGCTGTGGGAGGGGCTGTAAAAGACGGGAAGGTTTCATGAAAACACCGTATTATTTATCACTTTATTTTAGAAATTTTCCCCTTGTCAAAAGGTTTTTAGGGGATGTTGCTGTGAGTAAGCTATAATTTGGTCCTTTTGGGGAAATGTGGCTTCTAAGTGGCATTTTCCCTCACAATTTTTAATAGTGGTGAGAAAGTATATTTAAAATTTTTTGGGGTCATGCTGCTTTGAAATCAGCAAAACTACGGTTATTCTAAAAAATTTTGTTTCTAAAGACACTTGTTTTTCAAATTGCCAAGTGGGTCAAAGGGTTCATGCTTTTTAATTTTTTGGGGGCTTTTTGCTGTGACATTCAGCTTTTTAAGGTCTATTATAAAAAAAATGTTGTTTCTAACAGACTTTGTCTTTACAATTGTTTAAAAGTGGCTAAGGGTCATGCTTTTAATTTTTGGGGGGATTTTGCTGTGGGCTGCAGTATACTACGGTCCATTATAAAAAAATGTTGTTTCTAACGGGAAATTTTTTCTTCCAATTGTCCCCAAAATGGTCAAGGGTCATGCTTTTGGGTTTTTGGGGGGGTTTTTTTGTGACATGCGTATTTCTACGGTCCTTTTTAAAAAAATGTTGTTTTAAAAAGAATTTGTTTTACAATTGTAAAAGTGGCTCATGGGTATGTTTTGAGTTTGTGGGGGGCATTTTGCGTGACATGAGTTTGTATATCAGGTCCTATTAAAAAAATGTTGTTTAAAGAATTTTTTCTTACAATTGTCAAAGAGTGGTAAGGGGGAGATACTGTCAGAAAAGGGAAAAGGTGGGGCACTGTTAAGGGCACATTTGCCAAAAAGACTTGTTTTTTTTCAAGATCTTTAAATTGCTATATCCGTATTGAGACAACCCATTTTAAAACAATAAAAAAGAAACAAAAACTGGGGGGTTTTCCTTTTTTTTTTTAAAAATTTTTTTTTCTAGAAATTAAACTATAAAAAAATTGCTGTTTTAAAAATAGTGGTAAAAAAATTCCTCTGAAATTTTTACAAGGGAGGTACAGGAAAACTTGACCAATGTAGGTTATTTCAAGGACTGGGTTTTTGGAGCAGGACAGGAAAAAGAAAAAGGGCAAATTTCCTCCAGCAGTTGAGTAAAAAGAGAAAAAGAATGCCAAGAAAAAGGGCTCTGGGGGAACAGGAGCGTTAAAAACCAAATATTTCCAAGTGAAGTCAATTGGTCCGCTCATCGGGGGGCAAGCGCTCCCCGGGCTTGGACTGTGTTTCTGAGGGAAAGGGTGGGTCTTATCTCACACTTCCCCTTCCCCACTTGCTTCAGCACGACTGTTTTGTTGCTGCTTATAAGGGCATTTTTCCGTGTTAATAGATGACGGACGCCAGCCCGGGCTCTCACCGCACCCCCTATAACTCCGCCCTGGTGCTGAAAATGGTGTTAATAGATGAAGACGCTAGCCTGGTCTCTTCCGCACCCAGTGTAAGTCTGGCAGTGGACCCCCAAAAGTTAACAGATGGCTGACGGCAGCACTGGCTCTACCCCTTAGGGGGGAATCAGGAGGTTCAAAAATTTCTCTAAAAAAACTGTTTTGAAAAAAAGGGGATTTCTGTGGAGGTTAAGTAGTGTCAAAAAGGGGTCCAGGGCCCCGGGCACAAATTGACAATTTTAGGTTAAAATTTTTGGGGCTGGAGTCACTATGGGGTCGATCTTTTGATCCCAGGGGATTCTGTCCCCAAACAATGAAAAAGGTTTGGAGGAAAAAAAAGAAAAAAATTGAATTGATTGGGAATCACTCTAGAAAAACCCGGGGGCAAATGTCTTAACCCAAAAGGTTTTGGGGAATATTGGCATTTGTATTACTTATGGGGGCCAATTAACAATTTTTAACGGTTTAAAAAATATTTTTTAAAAATGCAGGGGGGGGGTGTTGTTGTTGGTTATAACTGGAAAAAAAAAAAAACAAAATGGGAATTTTGTAAAATATTAAAAATTTCCTAAAAAAAATTCTTAAACAAATGTCGTTCCAAAAAAAAATTTCTAAATGAGAGCACTGACAAAATGCTATGCCCTTGTGATTGTGGGTCAAAAAGGTTTAGGGGGATGCTGTGGCCCCGGCAGGGTTTGTTTAATCAGAGAAAACTAATGGTTTTTTGAAAAAACCCTTTTTCGGCCTTTTTAAAATGTGGGGCATGCGGTTTTTGGGGTATGCTGTGGCCCCGGAAGGTTGTCAATGTCCAGTTCAATAAAAAGGTGGGGAAAGGGGCCCTATTTTCCCGCACTTTTTAATCTGTGGTCGACAGGGTTTTAAAGGTCTTTTTGGGTACAGGACAGATATAGTTAATGTAGTTAACTAAAATGGTGGTTTAAAGATCCTTTTTCCGGCACTTTTTTAAATTTGGGGGTCAGACAGGTTTTAAGGTCATATCGGTTTAGGACAGGTATGTCAAAGTCCAGTTCAACTAAAAAGGTGGTGAAAGTCCTTTTTCCCCCACTTTTTTAAACTGTGGGCAGAAGGTTTAATTTTATACTGGGTCCAGGAAGGGATAGTCAATGTCCGTTCAACAAAAAGGTGGTTCAAAGACTCCCTTTTCTTGCACTTTTTAATCTGTGGGTCAGACAGGTTTAATGGTCATACTGTGGTACAGAACAGGTATAGTCAATGTCCAGTTCAACTAAAATGGTGGTTGAAAGACTCCTTTTCCGGTACTTTTAATCTGTGGGTCAGACAGGTTTAATGGTCATACTGCGGTACAGGACAGTTATAGTTAATGTCCAGTTCAACTAAATGGTGGTTGAAAGACTCCTTTTTCGGCACTTTTTAATCTGGGGTCATGCAGGTTTGGGGCTCATGCTGCGTTCCAGGACAGGGATATTCAATGTCCAGTTCAAGTAAAATGATGGTTCAAATCATACTGCCTTCTGGCACTTTTTAATTTGTGGGTCATGCAGGTTTAAGGGTCATGCTGTGGTCAAAGACAGGGATAGTGAATGGTCTGTGTTTTTTTTTCTGTGGCTTTTATAACCTAATTGTCTTGCCTAAGATGTAGCACGTATACAGTTTGCTGTTGTGGATGTTAATTCCAGCTTCTCCATCCCTGTTTGGGTGTAAGAATGAAGGTGTTGTTCCTCTCCCATAGACTTTAATGGTCATCGGCGATAATCTATTATCGACTATCGGAAATCGTCTTGATAATTGCCGATATCGACTATCGACCCGATGACGATAGTCAACGTAATCGCTCATCACTACTTATGAGATATTATTCTCAGGCCCGCCCAGATTAGGGAGGTTTCACCCACAGCAGTTGAGTGCAGGGAATGATAGCCTTGTAAAATATGTTATAAGTCTGTGTAATGAATTGAAACTAATCCATGCTACAGTGTTTTCCTCAATTCCAGATCCTGACTCTGACCAAAGCACCCACAAGCTACAACCTGGTGACTTCGTGTGGGTGAAGAAACACGTCAGAGATTCTCTGGAGCCCAGATGTAAAGGACCATACCAAGTTCTCCTGGTGTCCCCAACCTCAGTGAAACTTGAAGGGAGGCCCACGTGGGTGCACGCTTCACATTGCAGGAAAGTGACTGTGGCCAACCGGTCATCATGAATCACTCCTTTATCTTTTCCTACATCTGTATTGTCTGGGTGTGTGTAGGAGCACAAGAGGTAGCAATCACCAAACAGAAAGGGGGGATCATTTGTTGGTATAATTCCTCCAGTACACAAGTAGCGACCTTTAAATTTGAGTTTTGCGATATTGCCCAATGGGCCCATTAACCAATATAGCCCATCTGAACCGACTCGGGGTACACACATATCTACAGACTACATGTGCCAGGTGGAGACACAATAGATATGTGTGACTGATGATTATTAGGGGACAGTAGGATGGAACACCGGAGACGATTGGGGATAAAGACCCGAAACCGAAACACTAAAAAAGAAAGACAAAAGCTTTACTTGCTAGAATGACTTTATTCAAAACACCCTGTGTTGATGGTAAGGGAACCAAATTGGTTTTAACTTTAGACAATCCTATTCCAGAAGATGCAGGGATTTATGTCCTGGGTACTCATGGTGGAGGTTATGGAAGCTACCTCACTCAATTTAAAATTAATGACATGGTAGACTCCCCAGAATAGAGGAAACTAGAGACCCAGATCACTAGAACTACAAAGATGGTGAAAGTTCAGGCACAAAGGTATAAAGAAATGATAGCCATTGCAAAGTCCACATTAGAGGACATTTATACAATAGACATGGGATATAATGATATGAATTTCTGGCTAGAATGGATGAAGTATTCTGTTGCCCAACACAATAAATCTAATTTCTATGTATGTTCCAGTGCCCGGCCCCATCTTGGG
This sequence comes from Phyllomedusa bahiana, assembly GCA_025379985.1. Taxonomy (NCBI): domain Eukaryota; kingdom Metazoa; phylum Chordata; class Amphibia; order Anura; family Hylidae; genus Phyllomedusa; species Phyllomedusa bahiana. The sequence goes on along the minus strand of JAODAL010022256.1, from coordinate 22,543 downwards.
GCAATCCCTTTACAGAAAAATGCTTCCTCAGTTTGTTTACCAATAAGTCAACTTCTGATCCTACCTGTGAGACGTGGAAGGTAAAGAACCCCTTGGTAACACAGAGACCTACACAAAGCTCGGGAATTACTATATTCCCCGGGGAATTACACCTGTTTTTCTTTTAAACCCCATAAGGACAAGGTTTGTTTTTGGTGAAGTTTGTTTTTCCTCCTCGCCCTTTCCCAGAGCCATTACTTTTTTATTTTTCCCCCTAATAGACACATGAGGCTTTTATTTTGCGGGACAAGATGTACTTTTAATGGTTTATTCACTATACCATAGAATATATGGGAAACCGCAAAAAAAAAATTTGGGGCAAATTGTGAAACAAATGTATTTTGCCATGTTTGCGGGGTTTGCTTTTTACGGCGTTCAATCTTCGGTTAAATATAATGTGTTATCTATATTCTACAGGTTGTTAGCATCCGGAAATACCAAAACATGTAGGGTTTCCATTATGTTTGGTACCGAAAAAAATTCCAAACATTTTCTATTTTTGAAAAATTTGCCCACGGCGCCGTTTTGTGCGACCCAAAAACTTTTTTGTACTAACACCTACGGACGTCAGTGAGGGGGCATTTTTTGTGGGCTGAAGTGTACTTTTTATCGCTAGCAGTTTGGAATGCTTGCGACTTTTTTGATCATTTGTATTCCATTTTTTGAGTAAAATGACCAAAAAATGCAATTTTGGCGTTTGGAATTTTTTTTCTTCTACGGTGTTCAGCGTACGGGATAAATGAGGTTATATTTTTATAGATCAGACTTTTTCGGATGCGGCGATACCAAATATATGTAACTTTTTTATTATTTTAATGATTTTATTTGTAAAATGGGGAAAGGAAGGTGACTTCAACTTTTAATACTTTTTTTTTGTACTTTAAAACTTTATTTATTTATTTTTTTTTTACTGTAACATTTAGTCCCCCTATGGTGCTTGACCACTAGGGGGCGCGAATGTTAATACAGCCTAATGCATTGCATAGGCAATGCATTAGGGTGTACAAAGATGGCGGTTTCCCCACTTCCTGTCTGCGGACGGAAGTGGGGCAAACCGGGCAGGGTAAGTGACGGGAGCCTTCACAAGGCTCCCCACCACCATGCCCGGTCATCGGATCATCGGTGTCGATGACCGTAACGATCGGTGTGCAGCACCGATCGGCGTTCATTCAGATGCCGCGGCCATCTTTGCCGTGGTGTCTGATGGGTTAAACAGCACCAGCGGGCGGAGCCACCCGCCGATGCTGTTACAGCCGGGTTTTAGCGGCGATTAGCCGCTAACACCCGCCGGCTGTGCGGGGGGGTCGTGGAGCGATCCCCCTGCAAAGCCCCTTAGCGGCCCTGGGACGTACTCCTACGTCCAGGGTCGTTAAGGGGTTAAGGGAGGCGGTAGAGATTTGGGTAAATTTAAACCAGGATACTGTGGTACCTATAGTGATGCTTCCAAACAACAATGAAGGTATACTCCTAACAGACACTTGCAACAATGTGTCTACAAAACGTATGCAATTTAATAAATATCAAAAGACGTACAATAGCATATCGGCTAAATAGCCTTGCTTAAAGACATTTTGCAACTATAAGATGATAACTTGCGGCTATATGTCCCCCCAGCCCCCGGATTTAATCCAAATTTTCTTCAGCGGGATTTTCAAGCGCTCTTCACTAGCAGCTGGCATAGTTTTGTAGAAAAAACTTTCACCCCGCTGCTTTTATGGCTTTTGGGGTGTGTGACTGCTGCTCTTTTTTGGGGACTTTCCGGGTTCCTCCCCTTTCCCCAAGCATAAGGATACAAGGTATGTTTTCTTTTTATACTTTTAAATCTGTCCACCCTTTGGAAAAATTCACGATTTCTAGTATAAGACAAATTACACATTAGCTCTAAAATAGAAGTCAAAAATTTTTACATTAAAATTACACTCCCATTCGGCCCTTTTAGGGCCCTGAGTAAATCAAAGTGAAAAATCCGTAAAACCCTCTGCTGAAGAGATTTTTGTTAATTGAGATTCATCTACCCCTTTAAATTTGTTCAACACCTTTCCACTTAAGGTACAAAATTATGTTTTGCTTCATAAAATATTTCCTAGCTAACGAGCTTTTTTTCCCCTATTTTTTTTTTAAATTATTTTTTTTTATTGTCTTTTTTTGTCTGGGGGAAAAAAGCCCCCCATTTTTTTATATCTTCGGATTTTGATTTATGTTCGTTAAACCCCTAAATTTAAATTTTTAAACCGGGGATTTTTGGGTCCAATGTATTTTAAACCAAAAGGGGCATTTTATTAGATATAAAAATTTTTTTTTTGGGAATCACATGTATGATACCCCCTTTGTATTTTTCCCAGGGCCCCCCTAAAAGGGGAGCATAATTTTAGGGCCCTTAATAATACCGGGTACAGTGTTGGCAAGACAGACAGGGAAACGTACCTTTTCAAAAACTTTTCCCCAAATTTCCTTTGTTTGCTAAACAGAAATTATGAATGAGATCCGCCCCTTGAAAAAGTTTGCTTATTTTAAGTTTTACCTTTTTTGTATACAAATTTTGGGGAGGTATGCAAATATTTTTTCCCAAATTTTTAAAGGATTTTTTGGGAAAAAAATCTTCCACCTTTTTTTAATCTTTACTTTTAATTTCATTCTAGAATGGCTTTTCATATTTTTAGAAATAAATAGGATAATTATTTTCCCTTGTTTTATTTTTAAATTTTTTTTTCTTTTCCTCAATTATTGTACTTCATTTTAGCAAATCCCTCATAAATTTATTTTAATTTTGTTCTCTATTGTACCTTTTCTGTGAAAATTTGTCAATCATATCAAAAAGCTTTTTTTGAAAATTTTTCAAATAAATCCGTACATATTCCCCTTTTTAAAACGGTTTAAATTGAATTTTTGGAAAATGCCCTTAAAATTTTTTGGGGCATGAAAAACTCTGCCCTAGGCAAAAAAATTTATTTTATCGATATTTTTCCCTAATGTGTTTTTTGGTAAAAAAATTTCTATTTTTCCCTTTATTTCCACATTTAAATATTTTTTTATTCCCCCCTTTAAATTTTTAGTAGTGGTAAAATTTGGTATAAGATGGATGACAAAAATTAAAAGGTATTAAAAAAAAGTTATTAAGGGGGCCCTTCCTCCGACCCTTTTCCCCCAAAAAAAGCATCGTCCACATATCGACCCAAAAACCCGCGACATGTGAGCGGGGTCCTCAAAATTTGGTGAAACAAAATTTTTTCTTCAAACTTTAGACATGTAAATGTTAGCGAAGCTGGTGGGTGGCGATCCCATACTAGTTCCCTGTTTTTGGAAAATAATAATCTCTAACCCCAAAACTAAAAAAAATTTTTAGACAAAACAATATTAAATATTTGGGATTAAAAACGGGTTTGATCTTGAATTTTCTAATAGGGGCTATCCCCCATGAGTTTTTTTCTTTAACACTTCTTTCCCTCATCCTGTGGAATACAAGTATAAAGATTTTTAATATCCCCAAATGCAAGAAAAAGTATCGTCAGAAATTTCAGACTTTCCCAATTTTTTTTTGAGAAAATCGTGGTTGTCTTTGAGACCTTTCCCCCTAATTTTTTTTTCAATTCCTCGTTAAAAAAAATTGTTTAAATTTTTAAAAAGGGCCCAAGGCTCAAAGGGGAAATTTAAAATTCCCGTAAATTTCTGAACAAATTTTAAAAAACTAATCAGAATATTTTTAAAACGAAGCGTTAGAATTTTGCCTTATAATAAAAAGACGGCCAGTAATTTGATGGGGCGGGCCCCTCCCAGAGTTTCCCCTAATATACCCTTTTCACCGAAAAAATTTCCAAAAAAGGGATATACACCAAAACCCCCCTGTCGCCCGTTTGCTCGGGAATAAAATTAAAAAAAATAGAAAGGGAACGCCAGCCGCACCGACTTCGCTAACATTTTAATGTCCCAAATTTTTAAGGGAAAAAATTTGTTCACAAAATTTTTAGGGAAAACCCCTCACAAAAACGCGGGGTTTTTGGGTGCGAAAATTTTTTGGGGCGATGTCATTAGTGTGGGGAAAAGGATCGGAAAGGGGCGCTTAATTTAAATTTTTTGAAAACCCCTTTAATTTTGTTTTCATCCCCAATTTTACAATTTACCTTTTCTAAAAATTTAAAGGGGAAAATAAATTTTTATGTAAAAAAAAGGGAAAAATAGAAATTATTTACAAACAAAAACTATATAGGAAAAAATATCGATAAAAATAAATTTTTTGGGCCCAGACAGAGTTTTTCATTCCCCACAAAAATTTTTTTTTGGGGGGTACCCAAAAAAATCAATTTATCCTTATAAAGAATATTACGGGTTTAAAGAAAGAATATTACAAAAATGCTAGGGGATATGATGGGCAAAATTTTCACAGAAAGGGGAAAAATAGAGAAAACTTAAAAAATTGAGTGAGGAGATTGCTAAAATGAATGTACAAAGGGTTGAGGGAAAAGAAAAACTAAAACTTAAGCAAGGTAAAGATTTAAACTCCTATTTATTTTCAAAATATGATAGCCATTCTGAATGATTAAAAGTACGATTAAAAAATGGGGGAAGATTTTACAAAAAGATCCCAAATATGGTAAACTATTTGGGATACCTCCAAAATTTTTTATACAAAAAAAGGTTTAAAACTATAAGGGAAAACAATTATCAGAGCGGGGGCTCTTCATAATACTGTCCCGCCCAAAAACAGGATTAAAGGGAAAAGTTTTAACAGGTTTCGTTTCCCCCCGTCTGTTTGCCAACAATGTACCCCGGTAAAATTTTTAAGGGGCCCTTTAAATTTTTTGCAAATTTTTAGGGGCCATGGGGGAAAAATACTAGGGGGCTATCCCTACCCTTTGATTCAAAAAATATTATAAATCTAATAAAATGCCCTTTTGGTATTATATTCCCTTGGACAAACATCCGGGGTTTAAAATTAAAAAAACAGGTTGAACGAACCCTAAATCAAAAATCCGAAGTAGTATAAAGAAATTTGGGGGGGCTTATTTCCATTTAACAAGAAAGACAATAAAAAAAGATATTAATAAAAAATTGGAGAAAAGGTCGTTTTGCCCAGGGCACTTTTAAAAAGCCAAAAAAAAAATATCCCGTGACCTTAAAATGGCAGGGAGTTGAAAAAAATTTTTTTGGAAATAAAATGAAACTAGATTAACAAAAAACTCTTGCAGCGAGAGGTGTACTTGGATTTTTTAAAACTCGAAATTTACTCAGCCCCCAATGGGGGGGAATGGGAGTTTTAATTTTAATGTATTTTTTATGGGCTTCTATTTTTTAGCTAATGTGTAATTTGTCTTATACCCCAGAAATCGTGAATAAAACCAAATGCTGGGAAAAATTAAATGGGAATTTAAAAAAAAGACACAACCCTTTTAAACCGTTTTGTTGAGAAAGGGGAAAGGGCCCGGAAAACGTGGCAAAGACAGCAGAGAGCACACCCCCCAAAAAGCCTCACAGTGCGAGGTGATCTTTTTCTAGCAAGCTTTTGGCCCCGCTTTTCTAGGGGAAGACGGTTGAAACTTCAGCGTGAAGGGTAAAATTTTGGATTATTTCCCGGGGTGGAGACAATAGCCGCAAAAATTAAACATCTTATAGTTTGGGAAAATTTTCCTTTAAGCAAAGGGTATTTAGCCGATATGTATTGTTTCGTCTTTTGATTTCCTATTAAATTTGCATAAGTTTTTTTGAAAAAACATTTTTTGCCCCCCAAATTTTTTGGGTTTTGGAGTATAAACCCTTTTTGAAAATAATTTCACGGGTGGTTTAAAAGGAAAGCACCTTCGAAATTTTACTCCATTTTTTCGGCCCATATTCCCATATACATTTGGGGGTTAGAAATCGTTTAATTTTGGGTTCCAACAAAAAAAAAACCAAAAAATCAGGGACAATCTATAGTGATGTTTTTTTGGAACTGTGGTGACATGAAAATCAGAAATTTAAGGGGTTAAAGGAAATGGGCGGGAATGGCCCTAGCAAAGGCAAAAATGCCCCTTTCCAAATGGGCCCCTGGAAGAAGCGAGAGGGGGTTTTCTCACCCCCCCCAAAAAAGTACAAGAGATTTCCCGTTCCCCACGCCCAAAGGCAGTCATGAAACCCACATATATATTTGGATTTCCAAAGGATGATGAAAAGGAAAAGTCATTGACCCATCAGGCCCCCCCCCCCCTCTCCAGTCCTTAAAAATTATTTTAACCCTAGATAAGATGATGTTTAAAGTGGGGCATTATCAAAGCCACCCCCCCCTCCCCCAGGGCATTCCCTCTTTTTTATTACTTAAAAGATAAGCAAGATGTAAGTGACATCATAAGAATCACTCCCCCCCTCCCGTCTTTTCATAATTACCATCGATAAGAGAGATGAAAGTGACAGAGCCCCCCCCCTTCTCCAGCGTATCATCTTTTTATTACCATAGAAAAAAAGTGTGTAATGTTTTAAATCAAAAAAAAGGCCCCCTCCCCTCTCCAGTCATAATCATCTGTTATTACCATAGATAAGAATGATGTAAATGTGAACATCATCTTAACCCCTCCCCTCTCCAGTCATTTCATCAGTTTTACCATAATATAAAGAATGATGTAATGTGACATCATCAGAATCTCTTACCTCTCCAGTAAGCTGGGAGATTATCTCTAGGGTGAGATTTAACCCCTTCAGGACCCGGGGTTTTTTTTTTGTGACATGGTCGTTTTTCCCTCCTCGCCTTCTGAAAGCCATAACTTTTTTATTTTTCCCCTACAAAGACACATGAGTGCTTTTATTTTGCGGGACAAGATGTACTTTCTAATGGTGTTATTCACTATACTATAGAATATACTGGGAAACCGCAAAAAAATTCCAAGTGGGACAAATTGTGAAAAAAAATGTATTATCGCCATGCATCTGGGTGATTTGCTTTTACGGCGTTCAATCTTTGGTAAATATAATGTGTTATCTGTATTCTACAGGTTGTTACGCATCCGGCAATATCAAACATATAGGGTTTTCGTTATTTTTTGGTATCATAAAAAAAATCCAAACTTTTTCTATTTTTCACATTTGCGCCGTGGCGCCAGTTTGTGTGACCAATAACTTTTTTGTACTAACACCTACGGATATCAGTGAGGGGCATTTTTTTCGGGCTGAAGTGTACTTTTTATCGCTAGTAGCTTGGAATGTATGCGACGTTTTTGATCATTTTTATTCCATTTTTTGAGTGACGTAAAATGACCAAAAACGCAAATTTTGGCGTTTGTAATTTTTTTTCTTCTACGGTGTTGAGCGTATGGGATAAATGATGTTATATTTTTATAGATCAGACTTTTTCGGACGCGGCGATACCAAATATGTATAACTTTTTATTATTTTAATGATTTTATTTGTAAAATGGGGAAAGGGGGGTGATTTCAACTTTTAATACTTTTTTTTTGTACTTTAAAACTTTATTTATTTTTTTTACTGTAACATTTTGTCCCCCTATGGTGCTTGACCACTAGGGTGCGCGATTGTTAATACAACATAATGCATTGCATAGGCAATGCATTAGGGTGTACAAAGATGGCGGTTTCCCCACTTCCTGTCTGCGGAAGAAGTGGGGCAAACCGGGCAGGGTAAGTGACAGGAGCCTTCACAAGGCTCCCCACCACCGTGTCCGGTCATCGGATCGTCGGTGCCGATGACCGTAACGATCGATGCGCGGCACCGATCGGCGTTCATTCAGATGCCGCGGCCATCTTTGCCGTGGTGTCTGATGGGTTAAACAGCACCAGCGGGCGGAGCCACCCGCCGGCGCTGTTACTGCCGGGTGTTAGCGGCAATTAGCCGCTAACACCCGGCGGCTGTGCGGGAGGGTCATGGAGCGATCCCCCTGCAAAGCCCCTTAGCGGCCCATGGACGTACGCATACGCCCAGGGTCGTGAAGGGAATAATATACTTTCTGCCATCTTGTCTCTGTCACCATTCATTCTTGTCAAGTCAATCAGGAAAATTATCCTATATAGATGATATTAGTAGAGAGGATCCTATATTGTAGAGACCTGAATGGAAAGAAGATGAGACAACATAAAAACCACAGAAAATCCCATGTAAAAAATACAATTACTGCAGATAATAAGGGGAAACGTGAGGAGATATTACAGTGCAGATGTTGTGTTCTCTCTCTTGGATGGATTGGAACATGAGTTGAATAGCTTGTATAGGAAGCTCCTCCATGTTCAGTGTCACAGAGCACTGTATCCTCACATGAGCGCTCCACCATCACCGGCCACAGCGGGGTTACCAGTATGTATGGCCTGTGACCGCTGTAGACCATCACAAGCAGCAGTGCTCACATGACATATATAATGGCTACCAATGTTGTTGTTCTGTAATTTAACCAGAGACTGAAGGAGACACAGGAGCATCGGGGCTGGAGCGGCCGGGATGTAACAGAGGTTTTGGAATTTTAACAGACATTCAGATATGACACCTCGCCCGGGGATCCATTACAGACTGGTGCTGTCATTTAGAATGGGTTGGATTTGGGTACAGGAAACCTCCTTTATTATATGCCAAGAGCCGAGACTGGAGGAAGGAGATTGAAAGTGTCGCAACTGTTATAGCGGTGATAGTAAGTATGTGAACTTGAATATATTACGTCTCTGGGCCATCTGCTTGGTTTACTGAGTGTCATGCTTACTCTACTGAATCCGTTATCTCATTTCTGAACTGAAGGCTACACGTTTGTGAGGATGAGAATGCGGGCACACCTCCCCATGCCGGAACATACCCATATTAACCATATATTCCCACATTAGTGATGTTCCACCCAGTATACATAAGTTTGGATACATTCCAGTACTAACTTAATATTAGTTTCTGGTCCAAGAAAATGGAAGAAATTAAAAAGAAGAGGTGGCGCTCTTTTGTATTATAACATAACATATTAAAAACTGATGCGAGCTGTTAGTAAACCAGAACTTGGTATAGATTATGTGTTTTGGGTTTCTGTGTACGCTCCTCACGCTCAAATTTGTCTGTTTTTAATTTGGAACCACCCTATAATGGTATACCGGTCCAGTTGTGATCACAGAGTCTATGGCGCTTTTGAACAAGGACTGGACTAACGGCATTACCACACCTGGGAAGGAATCTGGATAGACAGAAGTACACAAGCTCCGGTAAGAAGCTTTGATTCTTACATATAAAATCTGTATCTCCTGTTTGTGTCCCCCTTTTGGGTAGATGCATATTAAGGGTTTGTTTTTGTGTGTAGTCCGATCCTAGCTGTTATAATAACCCGTTGTTTCCCTCCCAGTGTTGGGTAGAGAGATTGAGTGACTGAAAGGTCAAGCAGACTCAGCTCCACAATGAGCGAGGTGCCACTAGGCTTTGCTGTGATCACTAAGGACTGAGTAGTGTCTGTGCCAGTCTCGTGGTTATCCTTTGTATGTTTTTGTAAGGGGACTGCTAACTGGAGCCACAAACAGCTGGTGTCAACATACTTTACCCTGAGCACAATACAAGGACCCACTGAATGGAAGCACTGACTTTGCTTGGATACGTCTTCATCTGTGTCATACTCCTTGTTTGCATATTGTATTACCTGATAGAGAAGTACTGCCCCAGAATGCAGAGTTTTGAGCAGAGATAGAGCCCATAGGTTCTGGGACCCATAGAGAGGCCCGAAAAATATATCTAGAAATTTCAATAAGTTCTGAATAAGAGAAGGTTAGGAGTTCCCTCCAGAGCCAGGAGATTGAAAATGGAAAATCAGTAGGAACCTCGAGTCACAAGCCCAGAGTTTTACCCACAGCTGCTATAGTACAGCAAAATTAAGTAAGAGAGGCCAAAATGAAGTAAGAGAGCCAAACAGATGCATACGTTAACAAAGGGATTAGGTATGCCAACAGTAGGAAAGTTCACACGGCAATAATTACGGACGTATTTCGCCCGCAATTACTCCATGTGCGCGGGGGCAGGGGGGGGGGGCTGGCAAAGAGGCAATTAAGGGTTAATCCAAAGTCTGCTTACACTGGAAACTCCCAGACAGGCCCAGACTGCCCACAGACCTAACTGCGGTGCCGGAGCATGGGGCAGGAACAGGGGCCACAACGGAGGCACCCCTCGCCACACGGCTTCTGATCCCGGCTGTTCAGCCCCCTGAAGCCTGCGGCGCAGGCAGCATGATGTGTTGATGTCATAACGCTGCCTTCTCCGCGGCTCGTACTCGGTTGCCAGCGGCCACTCCGGACGTGGAGAGGAGACAGGAGAGGACAGCATGTGTATTATTTTTAGTTTTTAAACTAATCACTGGTCCTATTACCTGACTAATTACTGGCCTTTTTTCCCTGGCTAATAATCCCCCTTTACCGGGCTAATTAGTGGCCTTTTACTGGTAATTATGGTCCCATTATTTGGGCTAATTATTGCCTTTTAAATGGTTTTAAAAATTTGGCCCCTTTTCCGGGAAATAACTGGCGTATTACCTAGCTAATTATAATTGTCATAACGCTGCCTTTCGCGGCCGTTTTGGGTTTGCCAGCGGCACTCGACGTGGAAAGGGACAGGAGGGGGGACAGCAGGTGTATTTTTTTAATTTTTTTAAAAATAATCACTGGTCCTATTCCCGGGAAAATTTTACTGGCCCTTTTACCGGGCTAAAAATGGCCCTATTACCTGGTAATTAGGGGGCCCTTTTCCTGGAAAATTACTGGCCCCATTACTTGGCTAATTACTTGCCTCTTTAACTGGTAATTTATTGGCCCTATTACTAGTAATTACTGCCTATTCCCGGGCTAAAAAATGGCCCTATTACTAGAAATTCTAATTGTATAAGTGCCTTTCCGGGCTCGTATCGGTTGCCAGGCCCCCCCTCGGACGTGGGTGGAGACAGGAGGGACAGACGTGTATATTTTGTTTTTTAAATAATCATGGTCCATTACCTGATAATTAGGCCCCTTTCCCGGGCTAATAACGGGCCCTATTATGGTAATTACGGGCCCTTTTACCTGGCTAATTACTGGTCCCATTACTTGGCAAATTTTGCCCTTTAAACGGTAATTTTTGGCCTTTTCCTGGCTAATTCTGGCCCTATTCCCCTGGAAATTAAAAAAACCCCTTTTTAATGACTGATTAAAAGGCCCTTACTGGAAATACGGGGCCCTTTTCCTGGCTAATTTACGGCCCCGGGCCCCTAAGGTGGTTTATGGGCCGTTTTTCCTGGCTAATTATGGCCCTTTCCCGGCTATTTTTTGGGCCCCTATTACCTGGTAATAATCCCCCTTTCCCTGGCAAATTAGTGGCCTTTTACCTGGCTAATTACTGGTCCCATTATTGGTGTTTACTTCCCTCTTAATGGCTAATTTTTGGCCAATTATGGCAAATAACTGGCCCTTTTACCTAGAAATTTATAATTGTCATAACGTGCCTTCTCCCGGCTGTTTGGTTCCCGGGGGCCATCGGAGTGGAGAGGAGACAGGAGGGGGACAGCGGTGTATTATTTTTTTTTTTTTTAAAACTAATCATGGCCCTTTCGGCTAAAACTGGCCCTTTACCTGGTAATTACTGGCCCTTTACCTGGCAAATTTACTGGCCCGGGCCTAACTGGTGGATTACTGGGCCCATTATGGTAATTATGGCCTAGTACTGGCTATTTATTGGGCCCCCTTTCCCTGGCTAAAAAATGGCCTTTACCTGGCAATAATGGCCCATTACTAGTAATTAAAAATTGTCAAAAACGTGCCTTCCCCCGGGCTTGTACTTGGTTGCGCGGCCACCCCGGCGTGGGGAGGGACGGAGAGGACAGAGGTGTATTATTTTTATTTTTTTAAAAACAAATCACGGCCCTATTCCTGACAAATTATGGCCTATTACCTGGCTAATAACTGGCCCTATTATGGCAAATTTATGGCCTTTTACTGGCTAATTACTGGCCCATTATTTGGTAATTATTGCCTCAAAAATGGCAAATTTTGGCCCCCTTTTTTCCCTGGCTAATTATGGCCCTATTGCCTGGCAAATTTACTCCCCTATTAGGGATGTTTAAAAGGCCCCCCTTTACCTGGCAAAATACGGGCCCCCTTTCCCTGGAAATTACGGGCCCCGGGCCCTAACTGGGGGATTATGGGCCTATTCCCTGGTAATTACTGGCCTATTACCTGGCTAATAAACGGACCTATTTGGCAATAACTGGCCCTATTACCTAGCAAATTACAAATTGTCTACGTGCCTTCTCCGCGGTCGTATCGGTTCCCGCGGCCCCCCGGGGAGTGGAGGGAGAAGGGGGAGGACAGCAGGTGATTTTTTTAGTTTTTAAACTAATCATGCCCTTTTCCCTGATAATTTTTTTTTTTCCCCTTTACTGGCTAATAACTGGCCCTTTACTGGCTAATTACTGGCCTATTACCTGGAAATTTATGGTCCCATTACTTTGGTAATTACTTCCTATTAATGGCAAATTACTGGCCTTTATGGCATTTATTCCCCTTTTTTCCTGGAAAAAAGGGCCCCTTTTTACCTTTTCTAATAAAACTGGCCCTATTACCTAGTAATTAAAATTGTCTAGCTGCCTTCTCCCGGTGTCCCTCGGTTGAGCGGCCATCCGGGTGGAGAGGAGACAGGAGGGAAGCGGTGTTTTATTTTTTTTTTTTAAACTAATCACGGGCCCCTTTTAAACTGGCTAAAGGGCCCTTTTCCCTGGTAATTAGGGCCCCTTTTACCTGGCTAATTAGGTCCCTCCCTAATGGGGTTAGGGGCCTTTTTACTGGAAATTTAGGGGGCCTATTACCTGGCTATTTTTTGGGCCCCCTATTACCTGGCTAATAACGGCCCCTTTTTAACCTGGCTAATAAGGGCCCCTATTACTAGTAATTACAAATTTTGTATAACGTTTTTGCCTTCTCTGTGGCTCGTAAATCGGTTGCCAGGGGCCCCACCGGATGTGGAGAGGAGAAGGAGGGGGACAGTAGGTGTATTATTTTTAGTTTTTAAACTAATCATGGTCCTATTACGACTAATTAGGGCCCTATTGCGGTAATAAATGGCCTTTCCTGGTTTACGGGCCCCTATTACCTGGCAATTAGGGTTTCCTTTTACTTGGTAATTATTTGCCTTATTAAATGGTAATAACTGGCCCTATTCCCTAGCAAAATTATAATTGTTACGCTCCCTTTCCCCGGGTTTTACTCGGTTGAGCGGCCACTCCGGGAGTGGAGAGGAAAAAGGAGAGGACGCGGTGTATTTTTTTTTGTTTTTTAACTAACCCTGGCCATTAACTGGTAATAGGGCCCCCTTTTTACTGGTAATTTTTTGGCCTTTTATGGCTAATTATGGCCCCGGGGCCCAAATGGTGGATTAGGGGTATTCCCTGGCTAATTACGGGCCCCTAGTACCTGGCTATTTTTTGGGCCCCCTATTACCGGGCTAATAACTGGCCCTATTCCCTGGCAAATAAGGCCCTATTACCTAGTTAATTACTAATTGTATAAGTGCCTTCTCGCGGCTTGTACTTGTTCCCACGGCCTCGGACGTGGAGGGGAGACAGGAGAGGACAGAGGTGTATTTTTTTTGTTTTTTAAATAATCATGGTCTATTACCTGATAATTATGGCCCTATTCCCTGGTAAAAAAAGGGCCCCCTTTCCCCGGGTAATTACTGGCCCTTTACCGGGATAATTAATTGGTCCCATTATTGGTTTAAATTACTTGCTTATTAATGGTAATTTTCCCCCTATTCCGGGGGTAATTATGGCCTTTTCCCTGGCAAATTTAAAGCCTATTACTGACTGAAAAAAGGCCCCTTACCTGGAAAAAACTACTGGCCCTTTTTACCTGGCTAATTACGGGCCCCTGGCCCAAACTGGGGATTAGGGCCTATTCCCGGTAATTAGGCCTATTATGGCTAATAACTGGCCCTATTCCTGCTAATTAAAATTGTCAACGTGCCTTCTGCGGTCGTACTCGGTTCCCAGCGGCCACTGGTGTGGAGAGGGACGGAGAGGAAGCAGGTGTATTTTTTTATTTTTTAAAAAAAAATAAATCATGGTCCTTTCCCTGATAATTAGGGGCCCTATTATGGTAATAACTCCCCTATTACTGGTAATTATGGCCCCTATTCCCTGGAAAAAATTATGGCCCCATTATTGGGTAATTACTTCCCTTATTAACGGTAATTATGGCCCTATTACTGGCTATTTTTTGGGCCCCTATTCCCTGGCTAAAAAATGGCCTATTCCTTTTAAAATAACGGGCCCCTATTACTACTAATTACTAATTGTCATAAAGCGCCTTCTCTGGGTCTTTTAATGGGGGTTGCCAGCGGCCACCCCGGACGTGGAGAGGAGCAGGAGAGGAAGCGGTGTTTTTTAGTTTTTAAATAATCCTGGTCTTTTCCGACAATTACGGGCCCCTATTCCCCTGGCAAAATAATCCCCTATTCCCCGGTAATTACTCCCCCTTTTAAAGGGTAATTACTGGTCCATTACTTGGTAATTACTTCCCTTATTAAATGGCTAATAATGGCCTATTCCTGGTAAAAACTGGCCCTTTACCTGGCTAATTCGGGCCCCTTTTACTAGTAATTATGGTATTATTGGCTAATTACTTGCCTTTCTTTAAAGGCTAATTTTTGGGCCCCTTTTACCTGGAAATTACTGGTATTCCCTGGTTTATACCCCTATTACTGATGTTACGGCCCATTCCCTGGCTAACTAGGGCCCCGGGCCCCAATGGTGGATTTGGGCCTTTTTCCCGGCTTTTTACTGGCCCTATTCCCTGGCTAATTACGGGGGCCCAAAATGGTGGTTTTAAGGGGGGTATTATGGCTTTACTGGCCTATTACCTGGTATTTTTTGACCTTTTCCCTGGTAAAAAATGGCCTATTCCTAGCAAAATTCTGGCTTTGGGCCCCTATGGAAATTTACTTCCTTCCCTGCCTAATAACTGGCACGGGCCCCTCCCTGGAAATTTACTGGCCTTCCCCCTCCTGGCTATTTTCCCCCTACCGGCTAATTATTTGTCACGGGGCCCAAAGGGTTTTAATTATGGCCCTACCTGCCTAAAAAATGGCCCTAACTGGGTAATTATTTGGGGGGGAGCCTTTCTCCTGGCAATTCCCGAGGGCAGTAGTCCCGGGTAATTCAGAGGGCAGCCCACTATGGTAATTATGGGGGCACCCCTAGCTCTGGTAATTATGGGGCGTGCTACCTGGCTATTTATGGGGGGCAGTTAACTCCGGCTTTTATAGGGCCCCCCTAATCCCTGGTTAATTTGGGGGCAGCCAATCTGGTAATTACTGGGGGAGCCTAGGTATTTGGCTAATTTGGCCTATGTGGAAATTCTACCCCTTTACTGATTTTTCAGGCCCATTCCCTGGTAATATGGCCCTTTTAATGGAAATAACGGGCCCCCTATTCCCTAGCTAATTTGGCATTGGCCTCCCTGGTAATTATTTCCCTTACCTGGCAATAACCTGCACGGGCCCCTCCGGTTTAATTACCCCTTCCCCTACTGGCTATTATGCCCCTATGGTTAATTACTGTACGGGCCCCAACCGGTTAATTACTGGCCCTCCCTGCCTAAAAAGGGGCCCTCCCGGGCAAATTTACTTGGGGCATCCCTTTCTACCCTGGCTAATTCATTGAGGGCAGACCTGAGTACCTGGATAATATCATGAGGGCAGCCCTAGCATACCTGCGCTAAATTACTGGGGGAAGCCCTAGCTAACTGGCTTATTTATTGGGGGCAGCTAGCTAACATGGCTTATTTTGGGGGCAGCCCCTAGCTACAGGGCTAATTATTGGGGCAGCCTAGATACCTGGCTAATTACTGGGGGCTGCCCTAGACTAACTGGATTAATTACTGGGGGCAAGCCCTAGCTACTTGGCTAATTACTGGAGGCTCGCCTTTTCTACATGGCTAGTCTCTTGTGGGCAGACCTAGCTCCTGCCGGTAGTTACTGTTGGGGGCAACTACTACCGAAGTAGTTATTGGGGATGTCCCTATCTACCTGGCTAATTACAGGGGTAGGCCCTGTTCGTTATACCGAATTAACGGTCGGAGGGCCCTGTTTAAATTACCTAATGGGGCGTCTACTATTTACATGCCACTTATCTGACATTTTTTAATTTATAATTTTTGAGGTTCATTCGCTGTTTGAGGTCAACAATTACTGTGGAAGGCCACAAAAATGGTTCACTAATTACTATTCGAGGGCATTTATGGATAGGGAGTGTTTGTACAGAGTTGGGAATGATTAGGAAAAGTTGCTGAAAAAGAGAGGAGTTAAGATGTTATTAGTGGGTAGATTTACAGGGAGGAGTAGTGAGAGAAGACATTGCATGCTGTTCCGGATATGAGAAAAAAAATGGAAGGGAACGAACTCAATCAGAGAAGACATCAATGCAACTTGGAGGTTTGAGCAGATGGAGAGAAAAGGAGAAGAGAACAACTTCTCATCAGAGAGATGACGGGTCTCCTGTGAGTCCCTGCTGTCAGGGGTTATTTTTTTTTTTTTAAATATATTTTTATTAAAGTTAGCGTGTACACAAGTCATCTCACATTACATAAGAGTACAGGTTGTTTGTACAATTGTTAGGAAGATAGAAGCTTTCATATCATACAATGTTCACATTTATATGTGCTTGAGAAGGGCGGATTTTACACGGAATAGTCACCAGACTCTCTCAGCTCCCGCTGGTTGTCAGCACTTCCTGCCTCTCCTGCTCCTGATGCGGCGCTATGGATGGCACTTGTACGGTCTTGCTAGTGTTTCAACTATGAATTGCTGAGTATTGGCCTTCCTTTTTTACATGTGGACATACTATGAATAATGGGTGAGTTAATGTCTGCTTTTTAAGAAAGAAATTCATGTAAAGAAAGATTTGTCTCTAATCTTGAAAAACTTCAACACCCCCCCCCCCCCTGCCGAAATGCCTTATGTGTTTTATCATTAGTGAGAATAGGATGTATGCTATGTGAATATATACATGGCTGCTGCAAATTTTCACTTGATTTTTCTAATTTTGTAATCAATGTTTATAAGCGGCTGTATCATGCTGGTTATCACTGAACTTCCTTCTTTAGTGTCAGAAGTCAATCTAAAACTAGATTATACAAACTCCATCTAGAAAAAAAAGTTAAATAATATAACCCACAAATTCAAAGTTAACTCCAAATCCACCATACGACTAGTGTGTATAGTTTACAATATTCCTAAGTTATGAGTGAGCTGTATGTCAGCTATTTTTTAGACAAGAAGAGGGGGTGCTCTCCTCTAAAATTTGAGGGTCTTAATATACTCGATTTGTGTGCGCTGCGTATATATCCCCAAAGTTTCCATTAATGCCTTTTCCTAAAATGTCTTTATTAAGCAATACACAGTACAGTAAAGTTACAGCTTTTAAGGTACCGTCTGTAAATTATTAACAATGGATTCAATTTCACGTAAAACAATATCTGAATAGTCTGCAATTACCATTTTTAATTTTAGTTATAATATATATATATATATATATATATATATATATATATATATATATATATATATATACTATAAATATATAAAAGGAAAAAATAAAAATCACTATTAAAAACATCTGGAGACCTATCAATTTTGCAGTCCTGTGTCCTATGTACAGAAGAACATATCCTGTCGGGCTCTCAGCCCTGTATAAGTAGCCTATCTAGTTATACGTGCCATCAGGTGTATTGGCTAAGAAGTATTTACTACCCTTTATAGCTCAGATTACCAATTCTAGCTCCAGCTATAGCACTAGGGTCTCTTAGTAATTGAAAGAAAAACATAAGACACGAGAGCAGGGCTCAGACAAAACAAAGACATATATCCAACAGAGTGCTCATTCTCCGTGTATCCATCCCCCCAACTCCTGTTTCGGCAGACTATAAGCCTTTCCAAGTGGCTCCATCCTGCTCGATCCCCTAAGTCTTGCCAACTCTACAGAGCCTGAGCATTTTGATCACCAAACAATATTGTGTACGCTATCCCATAAATTCCCATCTTCTGGGCACACAAATCTCCGGATCCCGTAGATCAGAGCATCTCCACTTAATACTGTTCCTTGAACCATGTGGTAAAACTAAATGCATTCTCTGAATGGCTTCATCGTATTCTCTGTGGATAGCAGAGGGATAAAACTGCCCAGACCTTAAAAGAACGTTTGGACCCAAGTCTCCTTCCTACTTGAGGCCTCCACCCAGTCCATTTTCAGTATGTAAGACAGTTTCTCCAAGAACATTTTAAAAGGAGGCGCGGACTCATGTATCCACGTGTTTAAAATGGTTTTAACACCTGCTGCTGAGACATATATTAATAATTTCCTGCTCCGTTTACATGGGGTTCAAATGGGTGAGTCTATATGGCCAAAAATGTATTCCCCGCCATAGAGGGTTATTCGGGACATAGTTAGTCAAATGCGTTTTCCTTGTAAATGTCATCACCCGGTCCCAAAAATCTTGGACCACCGGGCAAATCCACAGGCAGTGGAAAATATCAGCTTCTTGAACGCCACATCGAAAACATCTGTTGCTTTGAAAAATACCCATGCGGTAACCCCTAACTGGTGTAATGTTTGCCCTGTGGTACAGCTGAAGTGACATTTCCCAGTATCCTACTTGCGAGGCTAAGAAGTTGATGGACTATTGCCAATTGCTGTGAGTAATGTGATAAATCACCAGACTAGGGTCATCTCCGCCTATTTACAGTGCCATGTTTGAATCTGAGAAGGTCCCAAG
Source organism: Phyllomedusa bahiana (assembly GCA_025379985.1). Taxonomy (NCBI): domain Eukaryota; kingdom Metazoa; phylum Chordata; class Amphibia; order Anura; family Hylidae; genus Phyllomedusa; species Phyllomedusa bahiana. The sequence continues at coordinate 3,788 of JAODAL010022256.1, read as the reverse complement.
TGGCGCATGTAAAGCTTGTATAGTGGGTAGTCAGCCCCTTTTTCAGTATTCTCTTGAGCAAGAGCCTACGTGTCAACGATCCCATTCTCTCCGCGTGAAAATGTGGAGTTAATTGTAGAACGTAGCTGCGAGCAGATAAAATATGGGAAGAAGGAGACCGCCTGCCCGGGAATTAGTTCTTAGCTCCTCAAATTGTAAGACCCTATGCGTCTACTAAGTCATAAACCGATAGGATTCCGCCTTTCTCCCGCCCTTCTCCCACCTGTAGAAGTCCCTGAGTGGAGTTCCCTTCTGGAAATCCGGGTTGCCTATTCGTGTACGAAACATAGAGGCGTGGGGATGTAACCCAAAAGAACCGTCCTCCATTTTCTGCCAGCCCCGCCGAAGTCGACAATTACAAGTGGAATAGCTCATGCTGTTCTGGGATCTGAGCAGGGGTCAAATGTACAAATTTTGCTAGCGAAATCTGTCCTAAAAACGATTGCTCCGCTTATGGTTTCTGAGTATACTGAAATGTATTTGCAGCCAATCTGCGCATACGAATCAGCGCGGCCACGTTATATGCACGAATGTTCGGAAAATTAATACCCCCATTATCCTTGGACTGCTGCAAAATTATTAGCGGAATCTGAGGCCTTTTACCCCCCCAGATAAATCGACGGACTAGCGCATTCACGCATATCTCATCCTTACGTCTGACATAGAGTGGAAGGGAATCAGGAGATATAGTAATTTGGGAAAGTTCTATCATGCTTGACAAGGTTCTCCCTATCACCATGGACAGGGGTAATTACCTCCATGCGTGTAGCCTTGTTTCCAGTGAGGCTATATAGGGTGTGATGTTGTCTTTATATAAACCAGCAGGGAGTCTCGATATTGATACTCCCAACTAGGGTATCCTGGCTGAGGCACCAATTAAATGGGTAAACGTGGGGTCTCATGTCGTTCTTGGTGGTCCCTTAAGTATCATGGCATTCGTTTTATCCAAGTTAATGTAGTACCCTGAAAGGGAACCCATCTCCCGCAAGTCCCGCAAAACCCCCTGCAAGTTGTGACGTGGGTTCTTCAAAATTATCATCACATCATCTGCGAAAGCAACTATCTCTAAGATTGAGGAATCAACCAGATTCCCAGCAGTATCCGGACTGGGCTTTAGGTAATATAACAACGGGTCAAGCGCAAGATCAAAGAGCAATGGAGATAGTAGGACAGACCCGTCTAGTGCCCCTAAACATATTCTAATGGCAGGGGTTAGTAATCCATTAACTAAAAGATTAGTGGACGAGCCTTCCTGGGTGTAGGAAATGAAATTTCTGAAGACAGGGTTGTAATTCCTTCTTAACAAGGTAGCGGACAGGAAGGGCCACGAAACCTTGTCAAATGCCTTTTCAGCATCTAGGCTTAAAAGCATCAAAATATCCGAAGAAGGCTCCGAGGCCCTCACCAATTTTGGTTAGAAGTTTGTAATCAACATTAAGTAACGCTATTGGGCGATAATTTTTAACCAAAGTGTGATCCTTACCCGGTTTTGGGAGCAGGATCGTGCAAGATTCCGAAAATAGCTCCATTGCTCTCTGATCCGGTATATGTGCATGATATACGGCCAGGTCAATTGTTGGCGTTATCTCAACCGCTAAGAGTTTTATAGAAAGGTCATAACCATAAACCATCCGGTCTGGGTGATTTCTTAGAGGGCGAGTGAGCTATGGCCTCCTCACCTCCTTTCCGTGATTGACTATCCAAAATAGGCTATCTACACTGAGACCCTGGGGGAGAGTAACACATTCAGGAATGAATTTTATCTGATCCATGTCATAGGGTGGTGCTCTATAAGGGATCTCAAAGAAATCAACGAAACACCCTAGAGATCTCTTCCGAGCATTGTACATTGCGCTCAGAGGTCGGGATCTTTCAAGACTAGCACTGGTTAAGCGGACCTGTGGGCCCTAATCATTGGCCAGCTCGGCTATCACCGATTCGCCCCCCTAAAAGTATCTACACTTCTGGTTAAGCTTAACTAGCCAGTTACCTGACTTTGTACAAAAAGAGTCTAGGACTGCTTGCTTCCTTTTAGACCGTTCTGTTACGTCCGAGGGAGTGTCGCTAATTCTTTTTGTATTGACAGCATGTATCTCGCAATTTTCAATTTGATTGGGCCTCTCTTTCTCTACCTCACTTAGTTGATGATATGGCCCCTCATTACCGGCCTTTTCAGGCAGCCCAGAACAAGCTTCCCTATATTGTGCCAAATTATCATCCACGTAGTTAGTCCAGTTGACGTGCATGAAGGACTTAAAGTCCTCAGATTGCAACAGATAGCCCGGGAATCGCCAAAACCTGGTCTTGGCTTTTGGTGTTGGGCGCGAGATCAGCAATGTGACTGGGGCGTGATCAGGAAATGCTGATGGGTATGACCTTGTGTCCAAAAACCATCTCACACAGTTTCAGGAAATTAAGAAAATAAGCTATCTCATAAAACTTTTATGCACATGCGGAGTATACGTGAACTCTTTGACCCCGCATTTGGGGTGCCCAGGATCACAAAGGCATTTCCTCCCCAACCCAAAAGTCCCAGCCCTGGTGGGGGCATCTGTTTAATGCAACTAACCAGAAAGAACATTGATTTGTTTTTTAAAACTCCTCCCAAAAAGATTAATTGTATCTCCCTAGACACTAAAAAAATTTGCTTTACAAAAAAAATTTTTGTTGGATAGATTAGGGGCGATACATTTACAAGTGTGTATAAAACCCTTGAAAATTTTTAGCAAAATGTACCATCTCCTTCATCTTTATTATTCCCCTACTAGATAGTCCAACCTTTTCGAAATAAAATGCCCCCCTCTTTTTTAGAAGAATTTTTGGGCCATTGGCAGGACTGCAGCCCGGGGCACCGCAGCCCAACGTTTATCTTTTTCCCCCAGGGGGTTTTTGCAAAAAAATTATTCGGGTTTTTAAAAGTTTTTAAAATGTACCTGACCTTCTTTCTTTTTAATAGGATATATTTCCCCCCACATTCCAAGTAATCGGGCCCGATTGGGGCCCCCCCCTAAATGGCCACTTACTAACCTATCCGTCATGGTAATCCCCATCGCTCCCGTAAAATATGATTCCTTTTTTAAATTACCAAGCCCCCATTTTCCCAGCAGCAAGGGGGACTCTTTCCCATACGTAGGTCATTGAGATCAGGGAGCCCCAGATCCCCGCCACCCTTCCTCATCCAAGGGTCAGACCCGGAAAAAGACACAAACAAAAAAATCAGGAATAGTTCATTTTTATAGTTTGTAAGGCAAAAAAAAAACAAGTCGTCCATCTAGTTTAGCCTGTTGTCTAAAGGGGGTCCCGGAGGAAGGAAAAAAACCCCAATGAGGGAGAACCAATTTCCTCATTTAGGGGAAAAAATTCCTTTTCCCGACTCCAATCTGGCAAACAGAAAAATCCCTGGATCAATGACCCCTCTCCTGAATCAACACTGGAACTTGTTATATTATTACGCCCAGAAATCATCCAAACCCCTTTTTGAAAATCGGTTATTGAATTACCATGCAAATCCCCCCTGGCAGGAATTCATAGTCCATGCTCTTACAGAAAGAATCCCTTTTTATGTTTTTGTAGAAACTTTCATTCCTCAAGACGTAGAGGAGCCCCTTGCTAGATAAGTCCGTGTATAAATAAATCTTTGGGGGAGAATCTCTATATTGCCTTTGAGTATTTAAAATATGTATTTGTCCCCCCGAAGCCTTCTTTTTTTCTAAACTAAATAACCGTAACTTTAATCTTTCTGGGGACTG
>JAODAL010022255.1:0-65168 GCA_025379985.1 Phyllomedusa bahiana | reverse complement strand
GGGCCAAAAGGTTTTGGGAGGTGTTACATATGGTGGAGGATGCGGGCAAAGATTGGCACTAAGTGACTGTGTACATAGTGGTGCAAGAAAAAAGGTGGTTTACACAGGACTGCTGCAGTCTACACAGGACTGCTGCAGTCTACATAGGACTGCTGGATATTTGCACTGTGTGGGCAAACCATTCTCTGAAGAGAGACACACCCGCAGCAGCCTTTTGGTGTCTGAAGAGACTGTGTTGTGGGGGAGGGGAAAGGAGTCTGCCTCAGTGGAGCAGCCCAGTAAAGAGACAGGGGACGCACCCCAGTAAAGTGTCTGTCTTCCTGCCTAAGTATTTCTTCTTGCCATGGGAGAACTTATAAAATATTTTGAGCGGGCAATTGCCCTGATGAAGGAGGATATGGCCAAGCTGCCCCCTAATTCTCAGCAGCATAGGGCCTGTGCCGCTGCCATCCTTTCCCATACAGCCGCCATCCAAGAAAGGAAGACCCTACAGGCCCTTGGAGGGTCAGTGAAAAAGGCTGGTGCTAAAAAGCCAAGGCAGTCGTCCAAGAAGAAGTCAAAGCCAGCTGTTCCTGACCAGCAGGGGTTAACACCAGACCAGACGGAGCTGCTGAAGTGTATAGAAGCGACCGTTACCGAGAGCAACCAGCCTCCACAAAAGAGGGCGGCTGCTGGGGTTCAGCGAAAGGAGACGCCAGTGAGGACCCTGGAGTTGCTGGTAGGTGGCATCCAGCTATTGGTGGATTTGGACTGTCGCCAAAGGGTCTCCAGGGTGCACCCAGACATCCTACCCTTTGTAAAGACCCGACCAGAACCGGGTAAGGCCGTTGAACTGTATTTTGTCACTGGTTGCGGGACTGCCAATCATGTTCTGGAGGTATGTGAGGACCTCCAAGTGGAATTTGTGCTTGGCAGTGACTTTCCCTATTTCTGGCAGCTGTGGGAGACGGCGAGCGGGCCAGGCACAGCAGGTGGTTGTTCCTGGGAAGCGCCCCCTAAAAAGGGTTCTGTGCCATTGCTTAAAGAGCCAGAAATATTCCCCATGGAAGTCCCTGAGAAGATGGTGGGCAGAGAGTCCCTGCCCAACAGTTTGAACATGTGCCAGGGGACAGTAAACGTGTGCCCAGAAATGGTGCCAAGTGAGACGGTGATACAGGGACTTGAAAAGTCTCATGGACTTTATGATTATGCTTTGTCTGAAATGTTGCCTATTGAAAATGCTACTAATGGGTTACATATACCTGTAGCCAATAGCCATGTCACACAGCCTGAGCAGGGGGAGGTTATCTGTAGCACAGAGTGTGAACAAGCAGTAGAGGAGAGCAGCGCAGGTCTGCCCCTAGAGGTCATGGCTGTCAGAGCTATGGGGGAAGTAAAGGCAGTGTGTGCTGCTAAGGACACTTCAGCCAGTGCAGCAGAGGGGGCAGGGCCGGGACAAGGCATTTTGGTGCCCTAGGCGAGTACAGCCAATGGCGCCCTCCCCCCCTCGCTCTCAAAAAAATATCCCCCCCCACACACACTAATTCCTCTCACCCCTGCGCCAGGTCCTGTCACTAATTTTCTGCACATTCCACATAGCTCCCGTCCATTTCCTCAGCAGTCACTGCACATGAAAATCAGCACTGACAAATTTGCATTTCAAATCGCTCCCTCGTATGACAGTGCAATATACCTAAATAACAGTCACTAAATAATCCACCGACACATGGAGCAAATCTACCAGACGACTCATTGTTACTAAAAAAAACTCTTACGAAACCAAGACCAAAAAACTATTACTACTTAAGGCTCAAATAATCCTGCCAGACCCTGACCGAACGCAACCCCCACATGTGACTATCAGCTGTACACAGGCTCTGATTACATATACTACCGCCATACAGTGACCATATAGTGGTAGATACTAGTTGTATGTAGGCTCTTCAGACATATAAGTGATTACACTGCAGTTACATTTAGTGACTCACCGGAGACGTCTTTTCTGATCAGCGTCGTTCACTTTCCCTTTTCTTCTCCATCCGGTTCACACCTTCATGCCAATTGCTCCCGGCCAATACTCGTCCCTGAGGATTTGGACACAAATATCTTAGATCCCTCACATTTCCAGTAACTCCTTAATTATAGGTATATAAGTCCCCTTAGTCAGACAGGTATATAGATATGCCCTCTCAGTCAGGCAGGTATATAGATATTGTCCCCTTAGACAGGTAGGTATATAAATATAGGGGCACTCAGGCAGGTATATAGCTAGGGGCTCAGGCAAATATATAGCTAGGGGTTCAGGCAGGCGTATGGGGGCTCAGGCAGGCGTATGGGGCCACAGGCAGGCGTATAGGGGCCACAGGCAGGCATATAGGGGCCACAGGCAGGCGTATGGGACCTCAGGCAGGTGTATGGGGGCTCAGGCAGGCGTATGGGGGCACCAGGCAGGCGTATGGGGCCACAGGCAGGCGTATGGGGCCACAGGCAGGCGTACAGGGGCTCAGGCAGGCGTACAGGGGCCACAGGCAGGCGTATGGGGCCACAGGCAGGCGTATGGGGGCTCAGGCAGGTATTATAGGGGGCCACAGGCAGGATATAGGGGGCCACAGGCAGGCGTATGGGGGGGCCACAGGCAGAATATAGGGGGCCGCAGGCAGGTGTATGGGGGCCCACAGGCAGGCACTATAGGGGGCCGCAGGCAGGCATTATGGGGGGCCGCAGGCAGGCACTATAGGGGGCCGCAGGCAGGCATTATGGGTGCCGCAGTCAGGTATTATGGGGGCCGCAGGCAGGCATTATGGGGGCCGCAGGCAGGCACTATGGGGGGCCGCAGGCAGGCACTATGGGGGGCCGCAGGCAGGCATTATGGGGGGCCGCAGGCAGGCACTATGGGGGCCGCAGGCAGGCACTATGGGGGGCCGCAGGCAGGCACTATAGGGGGGCCGCAGGCAGGCATTATGGGGGCCGCAGGCAGGCACTAAAGGGGGCCGCAGGCAGGCATTATGGGGGGCCGCAGGCAGGCACTATAGGGGGCCGCAGGCAGGCATTATGGGGGGCCGCAGGCAGGCATTATGGGGGGCCGCAGGCAGGCATTATGGGGGGCCGCAGGCAGGCATTATGGGGGCCGCAGGCAGGCATTATGGGGGCCGCAGGCAGGCACTATGGGGGCCGCAGGCAGGCATTATGGGGGCCGCAGGCAGGCATTATGGGGGCCGCAGGCAGGCATTATAGGGGGCCGCAGGCAGGCATTATAGGGGGCCGCAGGCAGGCATTATGGGGGCCGCAGGCAGGCATTATGGGGGCCGCAGGCAGGCATTATGGGGGCCGCAGGCAGAATATAGGGGGCCACAGGCAGGCACTTAAAAACAACAACATTCATACTTACCTGCTGCCCGGGCGCGCGCTCCTCTTCGGGCCCCGCCTCCAGCGCCGGACGCTCCTCCGGCAGCTCCTCGGGCGCACGGCCTATGACGCGCTGTGCGCCCGAGGAGAGGCAGCGTCGCGATGACATCACGTCATTGCGACGCTGCCGGCTGAGGCGCACGGGGCCGCGGCGGGTCCTCAGCGCTGTGAGGACCCGGCGGCCCCGCTGTGTCGGCCCTGCAGCTCACCGGAGGATCCAGCGATCCTCCGGGGAGCGGGCCCGACACTGTCTGCGGAGCAGGGAGCGCTCGCTCTCTGCTCCGCAGAAGCGGTCACAGAGACCGCCGGCGCTTCAGGCCCACGGCAGCGGCCTGGAGCCCGGCGAGGGTCGGGGCCCTGACGGCGCCCCTTAGGGATAGGCTGAGGTAGGCGCCCTAGGCGGTCGCCTACCTTGGCCTACCCGTCGTCCCGGCCCTGAGAGGGGGTTAGCTCTAGTGTGCCCCTGGAGGTCATAGGGGAGTGCAGACCAATTAGCACAGGTGATGTGTGTCCTGTGGCGGATGACAATCTGGAGAAAGTTGCCATCGCTACCGGCTCAGGTTTAGCCAATGCGGTTGCCCATAGCAACATGGTTTCTTCTGTACCTACTGCTGTGAAAACTTATGAGTGTGAAGTGTCTGGAGTCCAGCTGGTGAGTGTGTCTGCCAGTGACCCCAGCGCACTGTGTGTACCTGATGGTAGCCTGCAAGTCGCAGGTAACGGTCCCGAGTTGCTTGATAAACCAACCTTTCTGTCCAGTGTGAACGTGGCCAGTGAAATTGCTGGAAAGAGAGAGCCCAAATCCTGGGAATGAGGGTTTGTGCTGCAGAGTGTGAGGACACGAGCTTACAGAGGATGTGTCAAGACCCTAGAGGGGTGTATGTCTGTATGAATTAGGCCTCATAGAAATATGAAGATATGTTTGTAAAGATAACGTGTGCAGAGGCAGATTCTGTGTGCAGCCTGAGCAGTGTATCTGTGATGGAGATCCGATGGCGACACCAAAAGAGGGTGAGAGAAGGGCCATGCTGGGACCTGTAGTCCCGGTGTTCACATGTTCCAGTGTCTGCTATTTTTCCAGTAGCTTTCACTGCAGTGGTCACAAAGACAGCAGATGGAAAGAGTGAGCTGCTAGACACCACTGAGATGCCTGTATGCTTAAACCCTAGTGAGGGGGATGTGTTTAAATCCCCAGATGGTAAAGAGGGAGCCGGGGATCTGAAGAAAAATTTAAAATTTTTTATGGAAGGTATGAAGGAAACATCTCCACACATTGCTGCCAAGGGGTTTTGCTGCAAAAACGGAGCAGGTGAAAGCTGTGCACAGGGGCATATGTCCCTGTTTTGGGGTTTGAGGTCCTGACTGCAAGCAGACACGGCTTGTGGCCCCTGTAGTTGCTATATAAGCCTCCTCAAGTGGTCACCACAGGTCAAGACCTGTGGTAGGCTGTGAAGCTCAGGGTGATTTGCAGTGACCCCTGTAGTCGGGCAAGGATATTGCAGGAAAAAAACGGAAACAGGCCTGAAGGTGGGTCCTCCACTGCTGTAAGTCAGGGGTATGGAGGGACGAGCAAGCCATCAGATATTAGAAATCACCTGGTAAGGAGGCTGAGTAATCGCAGAGCTTCCCTTGTTTTTGCGACTATCTTCAATAATAATGTTATTATTGACCACCCGGTGAAGAGTGGCACAGAGGTACACTTCTCTACAGTCGATCCTACTGCACTGGAGGGTATCATCATAGGAGGTCAGTGAGGTAGACCATATTTCCTCTGGTAGGGACAAAATGACAGCAAGTAGCCCAAAGGCGGAGCTTCGGGTCCCGTGAAATTTGAAGCTGTATCTGACCCTAAGAGACAGGAGATGGTCAGTGAGGACCAGAGGCCTGGTGATAAAGAGAAATTTGGGTCTCATGATGAGCCTGCAGGTTTTGGCTCAGGTGCAGCCCTAAGGGCCATGGTGTATAGAGACCCTGAGAAGTGTGCTGTTCTTACCGCTTCTGATAACACTAGTATAGTTACTGAGACAAACCAGGGGCCGCTTGCTTTTTGCGAGACCCAAGATAGTGAAAACTACTGCCCAGGGGGCACAATTTCCAAAGTAATTGGTGTGTGTAAGCAGCCTAACCCAAAGGGGTGATAGCGCTGGTAAAGGGATTGTCATTAGTAACCCTTTTGAAATGTCGGCATGCGGGCTGTGGGTGATGGCCTCTATGTAGTAGAGCGTGCGTGGGTTGTGACACCCCATAGTAAGTGGCAGTAAAACTGTCTGTTGCCCAATGTGTGTTGAGTGCATGTATGAGCCCTCAACTAAGTTGTATGTGGACCAGGTCATCTCTGCCTCTGCGGATTTTAGGGAAGATGTTTTCCCCAAAGCAGGAGCTTTGACCCCGGAGGAGCCTGGGCAATGTGAGAAAGCCCTACGGGCTTTTTCATGAGGAGAGGGATATGTGACAGAGCGACTGCTGGTTTGTCAGAATCCTGCCACTTAGAGGGTCTACAGCCGGAGACCCTCTGCAGATGTGCCCACCGGGAATGGGCTCGGTGGGGAAAAGCCACCTATTTTTTGTCAGTATTATATTACTGTCACTTACGGTAGCGGCTAGAATAGCTGCAAGGCAGTAGGTATGGGGTGGCTCTTCCGGGACAGCTTAGTGACGGGCGGGTGGCTGTCCCCGCATTCCAGGTCTCTGGGTTCCAGCCCAGATATTGGACATCTCTGGAGGCCTATAAAAGCCTAGTACTCCAGGTGATCTGGGGGCGTGGTCTGCTACCTGGCAGTGGAGCAGTAGTGGAGCTAGAGAGAGCTCTGGTCCCCCTGGAGGCTTGAGGAAAGCCACAAAGTATACAGTAAGAATACTGTGGTATGTGGTGCTGTGTGGTAGGCACAGACCCTGAGTAGAGAGGGACTGTTTATGTGAATCTAGTGGCTAGACGGCCGAGGGTTTTATTTGTGTTATGTTTGCTTTGTATGCTTTGTCGGTGCTAATAAAACTGGCTGAAGCCAGGATAAACTGAAGCCTGTGTTGGAGTGCCAATCCGTTTTAACCAAAGCGGCGATCCGTGAGCTGAATGACCCCCGGGCCGAGCCAAGAAGGCGGCCGAAGGCATGTGAGGTGTTACAATATATATATATATAGTTATATATATATAACTCTACCGTGCTCCCGGAATGTGCAGCATCCAGAGCAGACCTGGACACTCCCGGAGCACAGTAGAGCTATGTGTGTGTGTATATATATATATACACTCACCGGCCACTTTATTAGGTACACCATGCTAGTAATGGGTTGGACCCCCTTTTGCCTTCAGAACTGCCTCAATTCTTCGTGGCATCGATTCCACAAGGTGTTGCACCGATGCTCAATTGGTACCAAGGGGCCCAAAGGGGTGCCAAGAAATATTCCCCACACCATGACACCACCACCACCAGCCTGAACCGTTGATACAAGGCAGGATGGATCCATGCTTTCATGTTGTTGACACCAAATTCTGACCCTACCATCCGAATGTCGCAGCAGAAATCGAGACTCATCAGACCAGGCAACGTTTTTTCCAATCTTCTACTGTCCAATTTCGATGAGCTTGGGCAAATTGGAGCCTCAGTTTCCTGTTCTTAGCTGAAAGGAGTGGCACCCGGTGTGGTCTTCTGCTGCTGTAGCCCATCTGCCTCAAAGTTCGCCGTACTGTGCGTTCAGAGATGCTCTTCTGCCTACCTTGGTTGTAACGGGTGGCTATTTGAGTCACTGTTGCCTTTCTATCAGCTCGAACCAGTCTGCCCATTCTCCTTTGACCTTCTGGCATCAACAAGGCATTTCCGCCCACAGGACTGCCGACTCACTGGATGTTTTTCTTTTTCGGACCATTCTCTGTAAACCCTAGAGATGGTTGTGCGTGAAAATCTCAGGAGATCAGCAGTTTCTGAAATACTCAGACCAGCCCTTCTGGCACCAACAACCATGCCACGTTCAAAGGCACTCAGATCACCTTTCTTCCCCATATGATGCTCGGTTTGAACTGCAGGAGATTGTCTTGACCATGTCTACATGCCTAAATGCACTGAGTTGCCGCCATGTGATTGGCTGATTAGAAATTAAGTGTTAACGAGCAGTTGGACAGGTGTACCTAATAAAGTGGCCAGTGAGTGTATATATATATATATATATATATATATATATATATATATATATATATATGCAAGAAAGGGGAAAGTTTACAATAAACAACAAATGAGACAAGAGGGGACCGTCATCTGTTCTGTGTGAACACTGGCTCAGCTGGGGACTACTGATCTCCAGGTCTTATCAGTGAGGCTTGGAGGGAGGGTAAGATTAGGCTGAGTGCTCCGGGAGTGCCCAGGTCTGCTCTGCACATTCCAGGAGCACGGTAGAGAGATGTATTTAACTAAGGAGCTGTCAACGGCTACTCACACTGCTCGCCACCTTCTCCGTCTTCGCTGTGGTCAGTTTGGAGGAGCAGGAGCGCACGGTCCCGACCTCCCTCCCCCTCCTGCTAAGCACAGAGCAGGGGTTGCCAAGGAGGATTGCTGCAGCCTGGGCCCTGCTTTTCGTCACTGCCGGGCTGTCCTGCCTGCGCGGTGAAGAGTGCAGGCAGGAGCCACAGGACACAGCAATAGCAGGGGCCGCATCAGCGCACACGGAGCATCGCTGAAGCCAGGCCCCTGCTCTGTCTGACTGCCGCACTGCCCTGTCTGCGCTGCAAAGAGTAAAGAGCGCAACAGGGTAGCGCGGCAGTCCCTGGGTGTATTTACTGCCACTGGGCAGGGTAGGCAGCTGACCGATGGGGCCCCTGAGCTCAGAGGACCCCCAGGCAAGTGCCTGCCTGGCCCAATGGAAGAGACGGCCCTGCTCCCAAATGTAACGTTTATGGTAGTGGCCAAAAAGTTTGAAGTTTTGAGGCTTGTCTCTGTGCTGTTTGGCGTATTGTAGGCAAAATACTTTGTGGCATTTGCACAGTAATGGCTTTCTTCTGGCAACTCAACCATACAGCCCATTTTTCTTCAAGTGCCTCCTTATTGTGCATCCTGAAACTTCCACACAGCTAGTTTCCAGAGTCCTGTATTTCAGTTGATTTTATTTGTGTGTTTTTCTTTGCATCCCGAACAATTTTCCAAGCCGAAATTTTTTTGTTGGTCTACCTGACCGTGGTTTGGTTTTTACAGAGCCCCTGATTTTGCATTTATTAACTACAGTTTGAACACTGCTGACTGACATTATCAATTCCTTAGATATCTTTTTTATCCATTTCCTGTTTTATACAGTTCAACTACCTTTTCCTGTAGATCTGTTGACAATTCTTTTGCTTTCCCCATGACTCACAATCCAGAAACGTCAGTGGCTGGATGAAAAATGAAAGAGTCTGTCTGGATCCCAGAAACTCGCTCAGCTTTTATGCACACCCACTGATTACAAGCAACCAGGTCACAAGTGAGGATGTTACCTTTAGTAGCCATTCAAACTCATTTATGTCAACTTCTGTGCATGTTATCAGGCCAAAATCATTAGGGTATGTAAACTATTGATCAGAGTCATTTGGATATTTTTGGTTGTCATTATGATTTAAAAAGAAAAAACACAGTAGTTTGACAATAAATGGCTTCACCCAACCACTAGCCACGAGTGGGAAAAAAAGTTTTTGTGTTATCATATTCTCTAAAAAAGGCCAAGAAAGCAAAAATTCTGCCGAGTATGTAAACTTTTGAGCACAATTGTGTATTCTTGTACAATGGGGCAGTATTATAGAAGTTATATTTTTGTACATAGGATGCAGTATTGTAGTAGTTATATTCGTGGCCTTAAGATGCAGTAATAAAGTAGTTTTATTCTTGTACAACGGGACGGTATTATAGTAGTTATTTTGTTGTACATAGGGAGCAGAATTATAGTACCGTATATACTCGACTATAAGCCGAGTTTTTCAGCCCAAAAAATGAGGTGAAAAACTCTACCTCGGCTTATACTCGAGTCACTGTCGGCGCTCGGGCGCCGCGATGGCCCGGGCGCCGACAGGGTCGCTTCAGTTATATGCGGCTCCTCAGGGAGCGCATATAACTGAAGGCCGAGTGAGCGCACAGTGTCCGGGCGCTGCGCTGGCCCGGGCACTGTCCGCGATCCCTTCACCTATATGCGACTCCTCCGGAGCGCATACAAGTGAAGGGATACCACTGCGGGGCACAGAGCGAGCGCTCCGTGCTCCGCAGTGGTCTCCGGGCGGCCGCAAGCAGACTCGCGGCCGCCCGCAGTTTCCGGCACAGGCAGGTGTGTCATCACGCTGCGTGCGCGGCCTGATAACGTCACCCGCCTGTGTTGAGAAGATGCAGGAATCGTGCGGGAGGCCGGAGCAGCGAGGAGGCGGAGCGGCGAGGAACACGGAGCAGCGGGGAGCCAGGTAAGTGATTGTTTTTGATTTTTTTAAACTGCCTATGCCTGCCTACAGCTGCCTATACCTGCCTACAGCTGCCTATACCTGCCTACAGCTGCCTTTACCTGCCTACAGCCTGCCTTTACCTGCCTACAGCCTGCCCTATACCTGCCTACAGCCTGCCCTATACCTGCCTACAGCCTGCCCTATACCTGCCTACAGCCTGCCCTATACCTGCCTACAGCCTGCCCTATACCTGCCTACAGCCTGCCCTATACCTGCCTACAGCCTGCCCTATACCTGCCTACAGCCTGCCCTATACCTGCCGACAGCCTGCCCTATGCCTGCCTACAGCCTGCCCTATACCTGCCGAAAGCCTGCCCTATACCTGCCGACAGCCTGCCCTATGCCTGCCGACAGCCGGCCCTAGACCTGCCTACAGCCTGCCCTATACCTGCCTACAGCCGGCCCTATACCTGCCCTACAGCCGGCCCTATACCTGCCCTACAGCCGGCCCTATACCTGCCCTACAGCCTGCCCTATACCTGCCCTACAGCCGGCCCTATACCGGCCCTATACCTGCCTACAGCCTGCCCTATACCTGCCTATGGGGCCATATACCTGCCTATACCTGCATATAGGGCCATATATCCGCCTATAATTGCCTATGGGGGACATTAAACTGCCTATGTAATTTTATTGGTATCCATTTTTATTTTTAAAATTTACCAGTAGCCGCTGCATTTTCTACCCTAGGCTTATACTCGAGTCAATAAGTTTTCCTGTTTTTTGGGGCAAAAGTAGGTGCCTCGGCTTACACTCAGGTCGGCTTATACTCGAGTATATACGGTATTTATATTCTTGTACATAAGGGGCAGCATTATAGTAGTTTATATTCTTGTACATAGGAGGCAGTATTATAGTAGCTATATTCTTGTACATGGGGGTAGTATAATAGTAGTTATATTCTTGTACATAAATAGTATTATAGTAGTTATATTCTTGTACATAGACAATAGTGTTATAGTAGTTATATTCTTGTACATTAGAGGCAATATTATAGTAGTTATATTCTTGGACATAGGGAGCAGTATTATAGTAGCTATTCTCTTTACATAGAGACAGTATTATATTAGTTATATTCTTGTACATAGGGAGCAGTATTATAGCAGTTATACTCTTGTACATAGATGCAGTATGTGCCTAGGTGTAGTTTAGTAGCAACGTTCATGGCATAGGCGTGAGTAACCAAAGAATCCAGACCTTCTCATGTTATCACAGGCCATGTGCCATACTGTATATGACACATTACATATTCCACATCTGTCACTAGATTGAGAAAAGTCAATGTTCCTTCCAAGAAAAACAACTATTGATCACTGCTGTATAATTAATTTGGATTAGATCGTACCTGTTATTCTTGCAATTCCCAATACCCTTTTTCCAGCTTCACCAACTACATGGGCCCCAAGACTGTGACCAATCAAATGGATTTTAGACAGTGAACAGTTGAGAATCTCCTGAGGGCAACAAGATAAAATATTGATAATTTCACGACATTTAGTCCCACATGTATGACCAGTTATAGCAGTCCATATTAAATGATTCATAGTAGTAGGAAACAAAGGTAAGTAATATACTCTCAGCCAAAGCATGTAAGTACAGGATCTAACAGGGATAGATATTAATCAGTTTTTGTGTACTTCCCTGGGCAGTTCGACTTTACTCACCACAATAGTTTTAATAAAAAAGGCGATTTCTGCCCCGGCCACCTGGATGTTATTTATTGCCTGGGGATAAATGGCGCTGGATCCTCCACTCCAGTCCACACATATGCAGTTGATATCTTCCACTTCTAAAATTGTCTGAAAAAAAGTTTTAACAGATTCACATACTTGAGGGAGGTTGTTCCAAAATAATGTTACCCCTGACGGTGGAGCATTGTGTACAGTGGATTAAAGGCCGCAATTAGGGAAGTATTGGCATTACTATTGTCAGGGGCCTTGATAATGTTTAGAAAAAGGAGTCTGCTGATATGGTAACGGGCGGGGACTGTGAATGTTTCGGCTGTATGGTACCAATGACAGCGCTAGGTGGATGCTGCGGCCAAGTAGAGGGTCACAAAAGTAAGTATCAGCACTTCTGTTCATTTAGGTGCATTACACTACATCTTGCACCTCTTGCTCCTGTGTACCTAAGCAACATGGAGGAGAAGAGGAAAATACTGACTGGCTATGTATAGACCTCGGAGAGAAGGTACTTGCCTCCTACAGAGAGGGGTCATGCAGAAAGAAGGAAGGAGAGACTTGTGGCCAGGAGAGAGAGAGGTTTTTCTATATTTGCATTCCTCCGGAAGAAGAGGAAGACTATCTTGCATTCCTCCTGCACCCCTAGCCACATTCAGAGGGACTGTGTCATAGTGAGGTGAGAACTAGATGACATAGAAGACAAAGGGCGACATGTATGTTCGGAAGTTGCGCCTGTTTTCTGGCGAAAACGGCGCCTCCCCGGCCCGAATCCCCTGTCAGATGCAGGGATGTGATGTTAGGCGCAGCCTTCGCCACTTTCGGCTGCGCCTCACATGAAGGGGAGTGTAATGGGCGCAGTGTGGGCATTCTGGGGCGGGACGCGGCTCATTCGAATACTCCGAGGCATGTATGATCGCGAGTCGGCAAAGTGCGGCGCATTGCAGCGGTCGCCAGCTCCGACAGGCAGACCTAGTTGATTCTGGTCTAAACGAGCCGGAGGAGGCGAAGTGAAGCGAGAACGGAACATGAGAGGAAACATATAGAAGATCGCAAGAGAAATCCATCACAGTGCTCAGCTACGTGGGGCATGGAGTATGATAAAAAAAAAAACGTTTTTATTAGGAGTAAAACATTATCAGAAAAAGAGCTCAAACCTTAAAAAAAAAAAAAAAATCACTTTCCAAAAATCTAGAACGGCGCAACATCAGGAATTAGGAAATTGCAGGGAAATACAGTAATTCAAATTCTGTAAGCGTTTCTCATTGGTCAGCAGAAACCAGCCAATCAGAATAGGAGCGACAGTGACCCATTAAACCTATGGAGAAGTATTGACCAATCAAAATCAAAGGCGGAACAGTTCAAAATACAGTAAAAATGCAGAAAAGAGCTGATTGGTTGAGCTAGCAGAGTCTTGGCAATCCTGGCCAATCAGAATAGGAGCGACAGGGACCCATTATAACCTATGGAGAAGTATTGACCAATCAAATTCCAAGGCGGGAAAGTTCAAAATACAGTAAAAAGGCAGAAAACAGCTGGTTGAAGTAGCGGGGACTTGGCTATCTCGGCCAATCAGAGCGCGAGCTACTTTCTCCCATTGTAGTCTATGGCCAGTTCGGGGCATTGAAATCTCGGCTCTCAGTGCTGTGCGGCATGGAGTATGAATAAAAAAATCGTTTTTATTAGGTGTCAAATATTATCTGAAAAAGAGCTCAATATAAACATAAATCAATCAAATCCCTAACAACGCGTTTGTCGCCGAGACCGGCGCTACATCAGGAACTGCGATATAGAGAATTGCCGGGAAATACAGTAATTCAAATTCTGTAGCTCTTCTCATTGGTCGGCATAAACCAACCAATCAGAATAGGAGCGACAGTGAACCATTATAAGCTATGGCGGTTATTTGGACCAATGGGAGAGCGAGCGACGCTCTTATGGGTTTTCTAATGCAAACTATAATAAAACTGTACATGGCCGAAATCAAATGATAATACTCCCGAAGTTGTGCCGATCTGTATATACAATGAACAATAATATGGGGGTAACGAAAAAAAAATATTAATTCAATGAATTCATTTTTATTTCTCTATTTTCGTTAGCCAAGGATCAATAGTATGGGTGTAACGAAAATAAAGAAATAAAAATGAATTTATTGAATTAATTTTTTTTTTTCGTTACCCCCATATTATTGTTCATTTTATATACACATCGGCACAACTTCGTGAGTCTTATCATTTGATTTCTGCCATGTGCACTTTTATTACAAATTGCATTAGAAAACCCATAAGAGTGTCGCTCGCTCTCCCATTGGTCCAAATAACCGTGCCTCTTTTAACTTAGCCAATCACAAACAGAGCTCGCTCTGCATTTCTTTTCCCCATAGAACTGTATGAGAAGGTAGCTCACCCGCTGATTGGCTAAGCTGGACGAGCCTCTCTTCCCCCAACCAATCACAGTACTAGAATATTTCCTATAGACAGTAATAACTTTTAGGGCGCCATTCTATCGCGCCCTTCTTTCTCCACTCAAAATAAACGCACTACATATGATTGGTGGATTCATATCTGCCGCCTGATCTCAACCAATCAGCTCTTTTCTGCCTTTCTTACTGTATTTTGAACTGTAACTCCTTTTCATGTGATTGGTCCATACTTCTCCATAGGTTATAATGGTTGACTGTCGCTCCTATTCTGATTGGCTGGTTTCTGCCGACCAATGAGAAGAGCTTAAACAATTTGAATTACTGTATTTCCCGGCAATTCTCTATATCGCAATTCCTGATGTAACGCCGGGTGACGGCGGACAAAGCGTTGTTAGGGATTGATTGATTTATGTTTATAGAAGGTTTCAGCTCTTTTTCAGATAATATTTTACACCTAATAAAAATGATTTTTTAAATCATACTCCATGCCGCACGGAGCTGAGAGCCGAGATTTCAGAGCCCCGATCTGGCCATAGACTTGAATGGGAGAAAGTAGCTGGCGCTCTGATTGGCCGAGATAGCCAAGCCCCCGCTAGCTCAACCAATCAGCTCTATTCTGCATTGTTACTGTACTTTGAACTGTCCCGCCTTTGAATTTGATTGGTCAATATTTCTCCATAGGTTATAATGGGACCCTGTCGCTCCTATTCTGATTGGCTGGTTTATGCCGACCAATGAGAAGAGCTTACAGAATTTGAATTGCTGTTTTTCCCGGCAATTTCGAATATCTAAATTCCTCATGTTGCGCCGGTGACGGCAACAAACGCGTTGTTAGTGATTTTATTTCTGTATGTTTATAGAAGGTTTTAGCTCTTTTACAGAGAATATTTTACACTTAATAAAAACGATTTATTTACTAATACTCCATGCCGCACAGCGCTGAGATTTCAGTGCTCCGATCTGTCCATAGACTGCAATGGGAGAAAGTAGCTCGCGCTCTGATTGACAAGCCCCCCGCTACTTCAACCAATCAGTGTATTTTGAACTGTCCCGCCTTTGAATTTGATTGGTCAATACTTCTCCATAGGTTATAATGGGTCCCTGTCGCTCCTATTCTGATTGGCCAGGATTGCCAAGCCCCCGCTAGCTCAACCAATCAGCTCTTTTCTGCATTTTTACTTTATTTTGAACTGTCCCGCCTTTGAATTTGATTGGTCAATATTTCTCTATAGGTTTTAAATGGTCACTGTCGCTCCTATTCTGATTGGCTGGTTTCTGCCGACCAATGAAAAGAGCTTACAGAATTTTAATTACTGTATTTCCCAGCAATTTCCAATATCCAAATTCCCGATGTTGCGCCGTTCTGGATTTTTGGAAAGTGATTTTATTTATGTATTTTTTTAGTAGATTTGAGCTATTTTTCTGATAATGTTTTACACCTAATAAAATCGATTTTTTTAATTCATACTCCATGCCGCACAGAATACATATTTGGCGCAGTCCCTTCTGCGCCTAAGTCCCGCACTGCACCTCACACACTGGCGAGGCGCGGTGAACTTTTCACAGCATGTATGAGCGCACCTCCTCGGGCGGCGAATCTTAGGCGCAGTCCTGCACTGCACCTAAGTCCCGCACTGCGCCCCACACACTGGTGAGGCGCGGTAGACTTTTCACCGCATGTATGATCGCACTACCTCGGGTGGCGAATCTTAGGCGCAGTCCTGCACTGCGCCTCACACACTGGCGAGGCGGACTTTACACCGCATCTATGAGCGCACCTCCGGCGCCGACATACATGAGGCGCAGCTTTCACGTTCGAGCGCTTGAAAAAGTGCGCTCCGACGTGGCGAGCTTCATACATGTCGCCCATAGATGTCATTAGACAAGGCAACGCTCTGTGATATACCTTTTGTTGATGCACTTGTAAGGTGTATGGTCATACAGTACACAAGTGACTATACCGTACAGTACCTGATGAACAGTATCAAAACAATATTATATTTTTGCCAAAAAACACCTCCATAAAGTTGTCTACATAACAATGATAGACAGTGCTGCCTTCACCAAGCACTGCAAAAATAATATACTGTATAGTGCCTAAGTAGCGATGGTACACAATGCTGCCATGCAGTGCCCAAATAATACCAACATGCAGTTACCAAGCAGCTCCATAAAGTTCTCTAATTTTACTGCTAAATAATGTCCAATTATATGGCTTTATACAGTATATTGTTTCCTGGTGGTGCCAGCGGCACACTACTGCAAAAAGGGCAATACACTACGTGGAAATCCCTAAAGAAGCATTTATGCTATCCATACATGAAAAAACTTTGAGACTCTCGGTTCACATATTTTGATCAAAAGATGTTTAAGCTGCCCACGACTTTCAATGTGATCTCAAAATCGGGCAGTCCTATGCTATCTTTACCTCTCAATCGAGCCAATCAGGCCTCTCACTAGGTCAACCGACCTCCATTATTCAGAGAGAAAAAATAAAAAACACCCAACCTGCAAGCTACCCTTCTTATGACAGCTACGTAGTGTATTGCCCTTTTTGCAGTAGTGTGCCGCTGGCGGCGGTCTATGTGTGTACATGTATAATTACATGTGTGCCACAGCCCTGCCAGTGGCACCCAGGTTTGCATACGTTTTTTCAGAAATGTTTTTGTGTGCAGAAACATACGTTATACTTGGTGTACATTGATTTTAACCTATATGGGAAGGAAGGGGTGCTTCCATTTTGGGTTTCTGTCCCCGCCCACTCTCACAGGCTGTCATAAGAAGGGCAGCTTGCAGGTTGGGTGTTTTTTATTTTTTCTCTCTGAATAATGGAGGTCGGTTGACCCAGTGAGAGGCCTGATTGGCTCGATTGAGAGGTAAAGATAGCATAGGACTGCCCGATTTTGAGATCACATTGAAAGTCGTGGGCAGCTTAAACATCTTTTGATCAAAATATGTGAACCGAGAGTCTCAAAGTTTTTTTCATGTATGATAGATAGCATAAATGCTTCTTTAGGGATTTCTACGTAGTGTATTGCCCTTTTTGCAGTAGTGTGCCGCTGGCGGCGGTCTGTGTGTGTACATGTATAATTACATGTGTGCCGCAGCCCCGCCAGTGGCACCCAGGTTTGCATACGTTTTTTCAGAAATGTTTTTGTGTGGTGCAGAAACATATGTTATACTTGGTGTACATTGATTTTAACCTATATGGGAAGAGAAGGGTGCTTCCCTTTTGGGTTTCTGTCCCCCGCCCACTCTCACAGGCTGTCATAAGAAGGGCAGCTTGCAGGTTGGGTGTTTTTTATTTTTTCTCTCTGAATAATGGAGGTCGGTTGACCCAGTGAGAGGCCTGATTGGCTCGATTGAGAGGTAAAGATAGCATAGGACTGCCCGATTTTGAGATCACGTTGAAAGTCGTGAGCAGCTTAAACATCTTTTGATCAAAAGATGTGAACCGAGAGTCTCAAAGTTTTTTCATGTATGATAGATAGCATAAATGCTTCTTTAGGGATTTCCACGTAGAGAATTGTAGCAAGGCACAGATATGGCCAAGGTTACAAAAAGAATATCTGCAAAAAACACATGAAGGACTCCCAGACTATGAGAAATAAGATTCTCTGGCCTGATGAGAGGAGGATTGAACTTTTTGGTGTTAATTGTAAGTGGTATGTGTGGAGAAAACCAGGCACTGCTCATTACCTGCCCAATACAATCCCAACAGTGAATCATGGTGGTGGCAGCATCATGCTATGGGGGTGTTTTTCAGCTACAGGTACAGGAAAGATGAATGCGGCCAAGTACAGAGAGATTCTGGATGGAAACCTCTTCCAGAGCGCTCTGGACCTAAGACTGGGACAAAGGTTCTTCTTTCAAAAAGACAATGACCCTAAGCACACAGCTAAAATAACACAGCAGTGGCTTCAGAACAACTGTGACCATTCTCGACTGGCCCAGCCAGAGCCCTGACCTAAACCCAATTGAGCATCTCTGAAGAGTCTTGAAAATGGCTGTCCACCAATGTTCACCATCCAACCTGAAGAAACTAGAGAGGATCTGCAAGGAAGAATGGCAGAGGATCCCCAAATCCAGGTGTGAAAAACTTGTTGCATCACTCCCAAGAAGACTCATGGCTGTAGTAGCTCAAAAGAGTGCTTCTACTCAATACTGAGCAAAGGATCTGAAAAATTAAGACCATGTGATATTTCAGCTTTACTTGTTTAATAAATCTGCAAAAATATCTACATTTCTGAGGGGTTTTCTTTCAAGATGGGATGTAGTGTACATTAATCAGCAAAAGAATGAACTTTTTTGATCTTACCTAATGGCTGCAATGAAAGAAATAGTGAAACATTTAAAGGGGTCTGAATTCTTTCCATACCCACTGTATTTCACATTGTCAAGAAGACGTGCTACAGTTTACTAGCCAGGGACATCAGCAACCGGGGCAACAAAATGGTCAGAGAGCCACGCTTGATTCATTATGATCAAACTATCCACATTGTCAATGGAAAAACAGATACGTTTGTCAGTTATCACCCCACCATCTGTGCTGAATGTGCATTCTTAGATTACGCTAGCTGCATCATCCCTGTAGTGTGAAGGAGTGTCAGCCAGGACCCGTCACCAGAGGCAATGCCATCCACCAAACTCACCTGGTGGGCAGTCATTGAGATGTGACGCCCTTTGCCGTGCTTACTAGTCCATGTGCCTGTAGTGAGATGGACTTTGCTGGACACAGATGCAGTGAATGCGCTGGAGATCTTTTCTGCAATGTAGTGGGCCAGGTTAGGGACAGCTTTTATGGCAAAGAAATGTCTGCTTGGCATCTGATATTGAGGGCATGCCAGGGCCATGATGTGGCAGAACCCATCTGTGTCCACCAGGCGGAAAGGCTACAATTCCAAAGCCGACAGCCTGGCAATGCCGATATTCAGGATTTTGGTTTTGGGATGGTTGGGGTGAAAGCGTTTATTCTGCTCCCACATCCGGTACACAGACGTCTGACTGCCGGACTGGCTGCTGTACAGCGTACAGGTCACACTGGTGGAAGGGAAAGGTGTAGGCTGTGTTGCTGGTGGTGGGAATTGGCCGACAGTGTCTGGGACTGAGGATGGTGCTTGCTCATGCTGCTCCGGCACATCGGCAACAGATGATCGCTTGGGCTTGGAAGTGGTGGTGGAGGAGGAGAAGGCAGAAGATGTCACGGAGGTTGGAAGCCCAGGACCTGTGTGGCCTTTTTTCTCCAAGTGACCTCTCCACAGCAATTC
Source organism: Phyllomedusa bahiana (assembly GCA_025379985.1). Classification (NCBI taxonomy): domain Eukaryota; kingdom Metazoa; phylum Chordata; class Amphibia; order Anura; family Hylidae; genus Phyllomedusa; species Phyllomedusa bahiana. Next base: position 45,968 of record JAODAL010022255.1, on the reverse strand, counting down.
TTGCTGTCCATGCATGTGCCTGTTCATGCTTGTGGTACTTAAACTCTTTATATTCTTTCCTCGACAGATGAGTTGAAAGCAAATCTGAATATCACATCAGTCGGAGAATCTGAGGCTTGATCGAAAAAAGCCCAGGCTTCACAGGTCCTGGACCTCTTCGACGGTGAAAACCTAGTACCGATATTCCCGCTGCCACCACTGACCACGGCTGGTGGAATAATGTCAGCGGACTTGTGCGACCGCTCTCTCCCTTTCTGAGGCCGGACCCACACTGACACTACCCCATCATCCTCCTTTTCCACTGATGATGCGCTCGTCAGTTGCTGCTGAAAAGACCATGTTGGATCCGCAATGTCATCATCATCATCATAGGTGACTTCCTGTTCCTGACAGCCTACATCCTCAAGTAGCAGGCTAGAAACCACAGGCACTGCGATGCACCGCTGACCGCTTGATATTTCTGCCGACGGACCAGCTTCCTTCTCCTCCTCTGAGGGCATCAGCAATTGGGCATCAGAGCAGACAAAATCTTCCTCTTTTTGCCTCCTGACCTTTTGAAATGCCTTCTGACCCCAACTGCATTGTGTTACCAAAGAACTCTTCAGAATATAGATTTTCTAGACTGGACTGTATAATGGGTGACATTTGTCCCGTGTTTGCTTCAGGTTGGAATGATGATGATAATGACATTTGTGGCCGTGATTGAGAAGTAAAATCTCTGGATGCAGAGTGTGTTAACCACTGAAGAACAGATTGGCAATGCTCTTCTGTAGAAGGAACTGACCAATGGAACAGATGACAGGCCTGACGGTCCTGCGACTGACGATGTGCTCGCTTGTGTGTTGTCCAGAGCACTGGAAGGAGTTCCTTGTCTCGTACCTCTAGCTCCACATCCTACGCCCCTCCTTGCTCACTTACCACCTGTAGTTCTTTCCATGTTCAAAAAGATAAATATTAAAAAGGTAAAAATTTGGTAACGGTCTGTTATACAAGAACTCTACCACCAACACTGGAAAAATGAAGTTTTCTTCAATCCCAATAATTTGCAGCAAGCAAACAGTATTTGAAATAGATTTCTTTCAATAGGAGATTTGCTAACGGTGTCTTCTGCAATAGCTGGACCCCCAAAACAGCAAAATTAACTTTTGGGCACTCAGAATAAAGATGGGAAATATGCAGCCAACAATACAAAACTTCCTAACTATTGCTGTCTATGATTCTCTAAGCTTGCTGTACACCCCTCTAACTAATCTAAATAGCAGATTTTCCTGTCTAAAATCACTTAGGAATCGTGTGCCTGCATACATGCAAGCAAGCAGACAAAGATCAGTCCGTTCAGTAGAGAGAATGAACTGGAAATGGCATTAACAAGGAAGTACAGTGAAATACATATAACAGGGTCATGTGATTTTAGCAGCCAATGAGACCCCTACACCCTCAGTGATGCTGTTTTAGCCACTCCTCTGTGCTCTGCACTGATTGGATTGCTGCCAAAAGTGCAGGAAGCAGCTAAAAGTGAAACTAAAAATGGTGTGTCAAATGCGCATGGCGAATGCAAGCTTTACTCGAACGAACCATAAAAAGCTTGGTTCGGCTCGTGTTCTAAAAAATCGAGAAGTTGGACTCGAACTTAACTTTTCTCGAATGGTTCGATCAAGACTAGACAGGACTAAAACATACAACTATGAAGTACAAAATACTAATGTAGTTGTAGGCATACACCTCCAATACCTTTCTCCTGTCAAATACAGTCAGTCCCCTACTTACAATGTTCTCACTTACATTTGTCCCCTAGTTACTAACAGAAACTTATGGAGTATGCTGGCACTTGTAGTTGCATGTGGTCACAGCAGATAGTAGCTGTGGAATGACAAGTTCCAGCATGCCACATAAGCACATGAGGTGAAATCTTCTTAAGAGCAAAACAAATGTAAAAACCCTTCCCTGTACTATCCAAAACTAAAAGCAAACCTTTTGTGCTGGAGTTACGTTTAATAAATATATCTGTTCTGACTTACGTACAATTCAATTTAAGAACAAACCTACAGTCCCCATCCCGTTCATAACTCGGTGACTGTATGTATACAGGTTCATCAAGGAATAAATCACTATTTACCATAAGCATCCAGCATTGCCAACAATTTCATATTACGAATGTCTCAGGTAAGGTCAAGTCATCAGCCTTAAAGGGGTTGTCTCACTACATCAATTCATCTTACATCAGTCCGGTTTTCTTACGGCCATTTTTACTGGCTTTTAATGGCCTGCAGTGACAAGCTGTTGAGGACACCAGGTCTTTAGCTATAGCAACCAGTACTGACAACCTATCAGGAGAGACTGTACAGGTCTGTAGCTATAACGACCTGAGGAGCTCATGCAGCCCATACAATCTAGAAATATCTAGAAATAGGTAGAAGACTGTTAATGGACACATATTGCAAAAGTGACTTGTTTTTGCAAGATCTGTAACATAAAAAGTAATCCTTGTAGTGAGACAACCCCTTTAAGATAACTTGTACTTAGTAGGCACAGTACACTAAAGGAGAACATGATACAGATAAGGTTGAAAGATAATACAATCATATTTCCTGAAAAACATAATGAGTAATATAATCAAGACTATCAGGATACATAAAAAGTTTTAGATAGAGACTTACATTCCTTGATGACCTCAAACCAAACTGTAGTTGAATGCTGCAGTTATGTCCTGAAGATCAGGCTGTTGGGCATTTATTCTTGGCGACCACTCTGATAACCTACCCTCCCCTTTCGTCAGCTGACTGATAGGGTTGCAGGCATATAGACCCCTAGGTCCCACTGTAAATTGTGAGCCCTCTCTCCTGTGTCAGTTGGTTGGTTATTCAGTAATAATATTGCATTTTTCCTGGTCTTATATTATACTGTATATTTGAACCTCTTTAATTGAACAGTGCCCTGGAATTAATGGTGCTCTAAAAGAAATAATTATAGTATAGGCCATACATTTTGTAAAGCTGGAAAACCACCTTAAACACATATACATTCAATAAATATAGGCACAACTGGCCACCCATCTGATATTTATTGGTGCCCCCTGATGTCAGTAGAGATTAAGATCAGGTCATGTGTATGGGGAAAATGAGAGAGACAGCTATTTTGGTGACCGCTATCTAATAGGTGCAGTATGGACAGCTCAAGAGTGGCTCAGCCAGGAAGATCATTACTTCCAATGTCAGGTCTGAGGGGATTTTCTGTATTGTAACTCAGATTATTTCTGTGTTTTTAATAGAATTGACAATGCCTTAGTAGTCAGTCCAGGTCAGGGCTACATCTATTACATAGTTACCTGGCACAATTCCACCGGCCAGGAGTCATCACCCTTTTCTGTGTATCCATGGACAATGAACACAGTGTTTCTATTGCAGTCCATATAGGAGTCATTACATGAAGAAAGATTTTTGGCGCTGACAACCTGGAAGGAGGAAAGAGACTTCAAATAAATGTATAGTAATGAGTCTTGGAAAATAGAAAGGCAGTCTCATAAGAGGAGATTATTCTTTCAGAGACATTTCACGTGTGAAAACTACATCAAAGGACAGGTGGAAATGGGAAGGATAAGATGAGGAATAAGGGAGTATAGAGAAAGAAACGGGGGCATGAGAGGAGGAGATGATGGGGGGAATATATATATATATATTAATATAAATAATATATAATATTATATACTGATTAAATATATATATATATATTATATTTATATATATATATATATATTATATTATATATAATTTTTTAGTACAATATGAAGGTGGAAGGGGAGAGGAAATGGGAAGAGGCAGAGGAGAGGAGAGAGAGAGAAGAAAAGAGAGGCTAGAAGATGATGGACAAAAGAACATGAAAGAAGATGGGAGTATACACTCACCGGCCCCTTTATTAGGGACCCTGTCCAAATGCTCGTTTAACACTTAAATTTTTAATCAGCCAACCATGGCGGCAACTCAGTGCATTGGTTTTAACATGGGTTCAAGAAATCTCTGCATTCAAACCCCAGCATCAATGGGGGAAAAAGGTGATTTGAGTGCCTTTTAAAGTGGCTGGTTTTTGGTGCCAAAGGGGGGGTCTGAGTATTTCGAAACTGCTGATCTCTGGGGTTTTTTCCCACAACCACTCTAGGGTTTACGGAATGGTCCAAAAAGAAAAAACAAAACCAGGAGGGCGTCCTGTGGGCGGGAAAAGCCTTGTTGATGCCAGGTCAAAAGGGGGAATGGCGACTGGGTTTGGGCTGATAGAAAGGAAAAAAGGGCTCAAATAGCCACCCCTTACAACAAGGTAGGCGGAAAAAGGATTTGAAGCACAGTACGGCAAATTTGAGCAGATGGGGTACGCAGCAGAAGACCACCACGGGTCCCCTCCCTTTTAGTAAGAAAAGGAAAAAGAGGGGTCCAAATTTTCCCAACTCTCGAAAAATTTGGGCAGTAGAAGATTGGGAAAAACGTTGCCCGGTCTGTGAGTCTCGATTTTGCGCGACATTCGGATGGTAGGGTAGAATTTGGGCGTCAACAACATGAAACATGGATCCATCCTGCCCTTTTATTTAACGTTCAGGCTGGTGGTGGTGGTGCATGGTGTGGGGAATATTTTCTTGGCCTCTTTGGGCCCCTTGGTACCCAAATTTAGCATCGTTTGCAAGCCAAGCCTACCTAGATTGTTGCTGACCATGTCCATCCCTTTTTGACCCCCAAGTACCCAACATCTGATCTTTTCAGCAGGATTTAAACGCCATTCATAAAGCTGGAATCATCTCAGATGGGTTTTTTGAAATGACTGAGTTTTTATGTACTAAATGGCCTCCAAGTCACCAGATCCAATCCAATAGAGCATCTTTGGATGTGGTGGAACGGAATTCGATCATGGATTGGGAGCCGACAAATCTGCGCAACTGTGTGATGCCTCATGTAATTGGAAACCAAAAAATCGAGGAATGCTTCCCCCACCTTTTTGAAAATATGCCCCGAAGAAAGGAGGCAGTTCTGAAGGGAAAAGGGGGCAACCGTACTAGCATGGGTGACCTAATAAAGTGGCCGGTGAGTGTATATATAATAGTAGTACATATATGGAGAGGGGGAGAGGGAGAGGAAGTGAGAGATATGGAGACAAGAGGATGATGGAGAAAAGATGAACAGCGGGCCATTGCAGTAACAAAGAGAATACAAGGTAAAATCATAGAAGAATGATGGAATAATGATTGCGGAAGGGAGGAGGGTAATGAGGGGATTAGAAGAGATGATTGGAGAACAAGAGTAAGACCATAGGTGATAGAAATATGGGGAGATAAGTAGGATAATGAGTGCTTCTTTAATCATTAGGAAGTCACCCAGGTGAAAGGAGTCAGCTATGGGGATAACAAAGGATCGGGTTTTCTATAGAGACAAAATGAAGCCAATTGGGCTGTCACTACAAACCCCAATTAAACAAGAACGGTTATTGTCTGCGTATGGCCTTTAATTGGTATATCTGGTCTGGCGGATACTTACCTGCTGAGTATAATTCTTGTACAATATGGCATGCATAACTTATATATCAGGGCACGGAAGCAAGACACTTAAAGGGGATGTATCGCTTCATCAGTTCGGCTGTTCTCTTGAAGCTTGATCCTCTCATTTCCTGAAATTCAGGGGCGTTTCTTCCCCTCCCAGCTGGGTGTTTCTTAACTGAAAAGGGATGACATCATCCCCCCTTCACTGTTCATGCTGCCTCCAGTGTTTGTGTGTCCCCCTCCACATGTCACGGTGTTCTCACTATCCAGTCTTTTTTTTTGTAAGAGCTGTTTACATACCTGCATTCAGTCTAAACAGTCTTTCATGAACTCAGCATTGATGTCTCAAAGCTGGACGGTTGCTACAGTTGAATCCAGCACAGATCCGTCTCCCTTCATGTTTACATAAGGCACCAACACGCAGGAGCATTAAGGCACTGTGGCACAATAATGCTGTTTTCTGATTATAGAGACAGCTGCAGTGTCAATGAGGAGCACTTAGCTGTATAGAGTGAAAAAAATTTCGGTCCCTTACACGCAGGAGCATTAAGGCACTGGGCACAATTCTCCTGTTTTCTGATTATAGAGACAGCTGTAGTGTCAATGAGGAGGTAGCTAACTGTATAGAATGAAATTGTTCACGGCCCCTAATTCTGAGTGAGAGGCAAGAATACAAGCTCCGTGAATACAGCCATCCAGGGGCTGAACAGAATGAAATGCAAGGAGGAGGGATCCGACTTTCCGACCAGCACTGGAGAAGTTTGTTTACAAAAAACAGAAGATAAGGTAGATTGTGAGAACAAGACAGCTTTGCTAATGACATCCAATTGCAAAGTTGCTTGTTTTCACTGTTCCCTTATTCTGAAGGCCATTTAATGAAATGATACAACCCCTTTAAGTAGCTCATAGCATTTCAGGAGGGGAATGTGCTCATATAAAAAAATAATAAAAGGATCAGGGACACCTTACCTGATATTGTTTAGTGTTGTTCATCGTGAAGAGAAGGAACCGAGTGTTAACTGATTTTGGAGATTGTAGAGGCAGAGATATCGGCCTCCCAAGTGATATGCCGTACGGAGGATCATTGGTAACACAGTCGATGTCCGGGTAGCATGCAGTTTCACCTTTACCAGAAAAGGTAAGAGATGTGTTACATATACTGTCAGTTGTGCTGTATTCACAGGGTCACAGTCTCCATATAATGCTCAGTTACGGGTACTTATCCATCAGTCACATCCAGAGCTGCAGTCACATTTCTGTAGTGTTATCTACTTCATTCAATCCAACCTAGTAGAGCGGCTGTCTGACACCAGAAAATTGAGGCTGCAGCTTTGACAAATAGAAAGTTGGTCCTCCGGTGCTTGTTAGGCTCCATTCACATCGTGGTTTTTTTGTACCCCTTTGTCTGCGTTTGTGTCCAATGCCGGTACGGTCTACATCTGCTAAATGAGGCAAACTTAGTACGCTTAGGAATACATTTACTCTATAGAAGTCTAAATCCCTGTCGTGGCCCCATCACGGTACTACAAATGGGCTGCCAAAACAAGATAGCTATCACCTATCACCCAATTTCCCCATACACATGCAAGCTTGACTCGGCCAATGCAGTAGGTTTCCTTCCTTAGGATTGGGAGAAGGTATTCTGGTGCTCTAGGCAAATACAGCACAAAGCAACCTCCCAATGGGAAATTTCAGCTCCATCCATGACTCTTTGTGCCCCTTTCCTGTCTGGGATGAACCAGAATACCTTATCCCAGTCCTGAGGAGGAAACCTACTACAGGTCTCCACGGATGTTGGCTTATCTGATTGAGAACAATAGGACGAGGGAGTTAGAATCTCTCTTTACCAAATTTTGCCCAACATCTGCTGTTGGGGAGAGTCAATCGACCCCATACACAATAGATTGTCTGCTGGTCCTGCCAAAGTCAGTGGGTTTGGCCAACATTTATCTAATGTGAATGACCAACTGGAATGGTGCACATTGAAGGATATTGCTATCCATTAAATATTTCATAATAATCAATGGCAAACCCTACGTATAAAAGAACATAAAGTTTGTGATATATTCCAATCTTAAAGCTCACTAAGGACAAAGAATGGTGATACTCATATCTTAGGATATTGCAGTTCTCCTTGATCCTTGTTAAAATGAGCCATAATCTTGGCGATGTTATTGATGAGCACGGCCAGCTTAAGACATAATATTTCCTCAGCAGAAGATGTGTAACACAATAACCACTACATAGACATTTCTACTGGTAAAGACTATTAAATACACTAAAGTTTTCCAGTAATGGAATTTCATTGTTAATTCATGATGACTTCTTTTGTAACTATCTAACAGATTTTATGCTTCTATCCTTGACCATTTCAAAAATCTGTTTGCTGTCAGAAAATGTACACTCCTGAACACCAAATACTTCTCACAGTTGTGCATTTACTACAGTTCCATAGCTGAGTCACATTATTATGACCACCAGGTCATATCTAGAGTAATGGTCATGTGTAGCAATGGCAGCAGTGGGACGGGCTGGGAGTGGCTCAATAAGGTCCTGGTGGGATGCCACAGGAATCTGGGGCCATGCTGACTGCATCCCTCAGCTGCTGAAGGATCCATAAATCAAAGTGGTCCCACAGATGCTCAGTTGGGTTCAAATCTGTGGAATTTGGGGGCAGGGTAGTACTTGAAGACTTAAATATCACAGAAGACCCAAAAACCGTAGTCTGTAATAAATATAGTAAAAATCTGCATATGTAGCCCAGATAAAACACTAATTAGGGCAGGTAGATAGAATTATCCTGTACAGAAAGATAAATATGCAAATGGGTCCATTGGAACAGGAGTTTAACTTATGATTCTCACCAGGTTACCTTACCCGTAGTTACACTATGATGACTGCACCAACAGAATAACTTATCAACCAGCCTTATATAGTGTTTTATCTGGGCTTTATACACCAATTGATTGATGCTTAAGATACATATCTTTGTGGTCATTGGCGAACCTAATACCAAATATTCTTTTTCACAGACGAACCTTAAAAAAAAAAAAGCAGGCAGAACCCGTTGGTACCTTGTGTAATGTGTGCAAATATGAGAAGTTGTTGTTGTGAAATCTTGTGCAACTTTTTGTAATTACGTATGGCAATATATTTACTCACGTCTTGTGTATAAAAATGAACTTGTGCAACTTGATGTAGTTATTATTGTCAGTATATCTGTATCCATTTCTGTGTTTAATAAGGCTTTATTTCATCTAGTTCTTGCTGTATACTTTTTCCACCCTATGTGTACTATCGACGGTATATATGTGACCCTTCTGCAGATATTTTCATTGGTGCTAGTTTGTGAATTTTGCATCTGCAGAGCTTCTGTTTTTGTGCCATTTCATAAGGGTCGCAGTATATTTTTGCAATTTTTTTATATAGCTCTTGCTTTTTTTATTGTACTGACAAACATTGGATTCTGGGTCACCACAGGGAAGCCTATGGTAAATTTCCAGGATGGGCCACATTAGGGCACAGGCGGGCAAGTGTTCACCTATGCTGTCTTTAATAGCAGTTTTTTTCTTTTCTTGGATTTCATTCTTCTGTCCGGTTTCCACCTGAATGGGAGGGGAGAGGGCTCTTCTCCGCTCATCACGGAGAAAAGCCGCAACCCACCCTCCCCCCCGCTGCCGTGGGGATGGCCACAAAACCAGACAAATACCGGCCTGGTAAACCGTCCGGTATTTGTCCACTCCTTTCCTCCATTTTTTCTCTGTCATTACAACTTTTACTATTACTAGTGTTGAGCGATTTTTATCGACAAAGTTGAAATCGGCAAGGTTTTTATGGTGATCGAAATTTCCAGATCATGCGATAATTAAGGTTAAAATCTGTGCATCATCTATTAAGATCGCGCCTTTTTCGGTGCTTCCTGTAATTTTGGCGGCCAGCAAATGAGATTACAGAAATAGAGCAGGGTGAGATGTGTGTGCGACATCATGACTGGGATGTGTATGGTTGCGATTGGCTGGAAAATCACATGACCACTTTTTACATAGAACAGCGTTTCCTGTTTCAGCCTCAGTGTCTCTCAGCGTCTCATAGGGAAGGACCTGCGCTCTGCCTGTGGCCAAACAGCTCAGCGAAATTAGTCTATTTCTGCACAGAGAAATCTCTACTATTAGCTGTGATCCTTCCAATTTAGTTAGATTATAGATTTGAAGATTTTATGTAGTTAGCTAGAGAATTTTAAAGCAGCATCTACCGCTGTAAATTCACGGTGGTGGGAGCGGGGGCGGGGCCCCGCGGGCGAACACAGACAAGCTCTATCTATAAAGAACACTGGATAAAGTTCACCAAGACTTAGTGTAGACATTGTAGTGGAATATCTTTATTATTAACAGTTTGCTATTGAAATATTTCCTGGATATTGGGCAGCCTGAACTTATATTGGATACACATCATTTCTAGTAACTGCAGGTCTCTTTGTTAGCTGCAAAACTCCACTTTTATTATCAGTATACATTTCAGATAGGTGTTCAATTTTACCCATTACACCTGTGACTGTTGATATATCCACCTTGCAGTTAAATTACAATCCAGCAATCTTGTAGTCAGCACAGGTTGTTTGTTGCCAAAAATACCGTGTATCGTACGAAAACATCACAGTTACGTGTTTTTTTGACTTTTGCGCACCCAGCATTGTTCATTGATGCAGCATCTACGTAAATCTTAAAACAGCAATTCTATATTCACCACAGGTGAATTGAAAGGTGCAAAAAATACCGTTTATTATATCAAAACATAACAGTTACGTGTTTTTTGACTTTTGCACACCCAGCATTGTTCATTGACGCAGCATCTACGTAAATCTTAAAACAGCAATTCTATATTCACCACAGGTGAATTGAAAGGTGCAAAAAATATCGTTTATTATACCAAAACATAACAGTTACGTGTTTTTTTACTTTTGCACACCCAGCATTGTTCATTGACGCAGCATCTACGTAAATCTTAAAACAGCAATTCTATATTCACCACAGGTGAATTGAAAGGTGCAAAAAATACTGTTTATTATATCAAAACATAACAGTTACGTGTTTTTTGACTTTTGCACACCCCCAGATTGTTCATTGACGCCAGCTCTACGTAAATCTTAAAAAAAGCAATTCTATATTCACCACAGGTGAATTGAAAGGTGCCAAAAAATACCGTTTATTATACCAAAACATAAACAGTTACGTTTTTTTTTAAACTTTTGCACACCCAGGTTTGTTCATTGAGCAGCATCCACGTAAATCTTAAACAGCAATTCTATATTCACCACAGGTGAATTGAAAGGTGCAAAAAATAACCGTGTTTATACGAAAACATAACAGATAAAAGACATAACAGACCCCCTTTTCCGGCACTTTTTAAATTTTGGGGGGGTCAGACAGGTTTAATGGTCATACTGGGGTTTCCGGACGGGTTTATGGGCAATGTCCAGTGAAACTAAAATGGTGGTTGAAAGACTCTTTTTGCGCACTTTTAAATCTGGGGGTCATGCAGGTTTTGGGGCTCATGGCTGCGGTTCCAGGACAGGGATATTCAATGTCCAGTTCAAGTAAATGATGGTTCAAATCAAAACTGCCTTCTGGCACTTTTTAATTTTGTGGGTAAAGCAGGTTTAAGGGTCAGGTTTGGGGTTTACAAGACAGGGATAGGAATGGTCTGTGACTTTTTTTTTCTGTGATTTTATAACAAAGTGTTTTTTGCCTAAGATGTAGCACGTATCCATTTGACTGTTGTGGATGTTAATTTCAGCTTCTCCAGCCTTGTTGGGTGTAATAAGGGAAGGTCTTGTTGCTCTCCCATAGACTTTAATGGTCATCGCTCATAATCGACGCTCACTATCGAAAAACCTTATCAATAGCGGCCGACTATCGACTATCGATCGATCTCGATAGCCAACGCAATCGCTCAACACTAACTATTACCTATTTAGAATCAAAGTGGCGACCAAAATATAGTTACGCCAATTCCAATACACTAGATTAGTTTCGACTAGTGGTGTTTAAATAGTGCCCTTTTCAATTCCACGCCGGTTCAGCCGAATAAAAAAAAAAGGCAGTTTTTCACTCTAACCCAAAGTTAGGATTTAGATTAGGGATTTGTACAGGTTCTTATGTGTGGATTTACGGATCCAAGTCATTTATAGTCTGACGTTATTTCTGGTCTGACACCAATTTTTGTTAACATAACATAAGGTTTAAAATTAGCTTGTGTTAAATGAGCCATAAGTGCCGTCGAACTAGATATGATGCTGGACTAGAAATGACATAGCTGTAGGTTTACATACAAAAATTTGCAAAATTTCCTAACCCCATCTTAAAGATAAGGGATGATTTTTTGGGTGATTTTTACTAAAATTTAATTTTGCTGATCGTAACAAGTTGCTGAAATTCAGGTTGAATTTGACACCAACTTGAATCCCTGCATCTTCCTATCTATCCAGTTAATATCTGGGTATTTGCCCGGTTAGCAACAAACACGGTCAAGAAATTTGAGAGGGTGTGATGTCACCACTCCTCAGTGAGCGAAGAAACACCTATTGGGAGGAGAGACGTGCCCCTGGATTTGAAGCTGTAAGAGAGAGAGGGGAGCTCAAGACGCCTGTGAAAACCTGTAGTGAGAAAACCTCTTACACACATTTGACGTACCCATACATCATGGTCGGGAAGGGGTTCCCACAAATTGACGTATGGGTACATGCTGCAGATCGTGCGGGCCGACAAGCGGAGCTCACTGCACTCCTGGACATATTCCTTAAGGGGTGTGGTTTCCAATATGAGGTCTTTTCAGGGGCGTTTATTAATTTTTAGCACCTTAGGGTGTCCGCAAACCTGAAATGGTGCCTAAATAAAGTCGTAATGAAGATGAGACCCAGAGTCCAGTAGGTGCTTCTCCTATTCTGAGGCTTGTGGTTGAGCCAAATAGCGCACTAAGGCTACATATGGAATATCTCTAAAAATGTCAGAATCTGGGGAATTGATTGTGAGTTTAATTTACCTGGTCACATCTACTGTGTACCAGTGAATAATGGATAAAAATTGAAAATCTGAAAAGAAAAGTGAAATTCTGACTTTGCTTTAATGTCTGTGAAATACCAATTGGGTTAACAAACTTCCTAAATGCTTTTTTAAAATACTTTAAGGGGTGTAGTTTGTTAGATGGTGTCATTTATGGGGGTATCAAACAGACAGGCCCCCAAACCCACGTCAGAACTGGGCTGGTCCCTAAAAAAATCTATTTTGCTATTTTCTTGAAAATGTGAACAATTACTACTATATTTCTAAGCCCCCTAATGTCGTTAAAAAAAAACATTCAAAAAATGATGCCAGCCTACAGTAGACATATGGTAGATGCTAGTTTTAAACTATTTTGAGTGGAATAACTATCTGTCTACAAACAGAAATTTTTGAACTTTAAAAATAGCAAATTTTTCCAAATGTCCATGATATTTTGATATTTTTCACAAATAAACAAGGACTTTTTGGACCGAAATTTCTTACTAACTTAAAGCACAATGTGTCACGAGAAAACAGTCTCTGAATCACTTGGATAGGTAAAAGTGTCAAAAAGTTATTCTCACATAAAGTGACACATTCAGGGACGTCAAAACTGGCTCCAGTGGTAAGGGGTTAAATAACATCCCTAAAACACTATTATTTATGATTTGGCAGCTGCACAGAGATCTAATCCAAGGCTACAATGGATACTCTCCAAACCATCCTGGAGTACTTATTATGGAACTGCGTATAAGGAACATACTGTATGAGGCATTTGTTAAATATCTATTCTGGGAGGTCAAAAAGAATGTTTTATCTACAGTTAAGACTGACACCTACACAGATAGAAGTGTTGCCATATGTATCCGTACATGAAATTGCAGTTTTATATACTATTCACAGCCTAGAGAAGATGGGTGACAACTGTCCCTATCAGCATTTACTAGAGAAAATGGTAAGTAGCGCCCTACTATAAGGCTGGCAATTACTTTGTTGTGTCTTACCTTCATCCAAATCATCCCAGATTCCTCTCAGAGAAATGTGTTTTGGCGTATTGCTAAATGAAAAGAAAAAAGACAGGTAATTAAAAATCTACAAAATATGAGTCACTAACAAAAACATAACTATCTATCTATCTATCTATCTATCTATCTATCTATCTAGCTATCTATCTATCCCTTGAAGATACAATGCCACTCACCTGTTAAAGATCTGGCTGCTGATCTGTTGTTGTGTCAGTGACTGCAGTTATAATTGTTCCAGTGTGTGACGCAATTTAATGTACACATCCGTACACAAGTACAGCATATGATGTTCTACATAGAACAGGGAAGCTGCTGAGATCATTGCCATACATTAAGTCACACAGCAATGCCAACTTCCAATTAGACCTCTCTGCCAAAAATCAAAGCCAACAAGATTTATTACAGACAAATCTGAAAGCGGTGGCTGGCTATTCACGTTTGGCATTTTTCAACTAAGTCTAAGTGGTTTTGTAGCTAACTCTAATTTGGTGATCAATGCCCAGACAGTAGTTCAGATTCTGATATCAATAAAGCTGATAGGTGTTGTTTTGTGTGTAGGTCAGATACATGTAAGATAAAGCCGATAAGTTTTTATAGTATGTAATATAATATGCAGTACATACAGATGTAGCAAAGTTTAACTTGACAGTGATATGGTGTTTTGTGCTATCTGCTCTTGGAAACTTGAGATAACATTCTGTGTGGTGATATCATATGTCAAATTTACCTTTGCTACATCTATGATTCAGATACTGATGAGATGAAGCTGGTAAGTGATCACAGTCTATAGATCAGATACTGATAAGATGACGCTGATAAGTGATCATAGTCTACAGGTCAGATACTGATAAGATGAGGCTGATAAGTGATCACAGTCTACAGGTCAGATACTGATAAGATGAAGCTGAAAAGGGATCAGTCTAAGGGTCAGATACTGATAAGATGAAGCTGATAAGTGATCACAGTCTACAGGTCAGATACTGATAAGATGAAGCTGATAAGTGATCACATTCTACTGGTCAGATACTGATCAGATGAGGCTGATAAGTGATCACAGTCTACAGGTCAGATACTGATAAGATGAGGCTGATAAGTGATCACAGTCTACAGGTCAGATACTGATAAGATGAGGCTGATAAGTGATCACAGTCTACAGGTCAGATACTGATAAGATGAGGCTGATAAGTGATCAGTCTACGGGTCAGATACTGATAAGATGAAGCTGATAAGTGATCAGTCTACAGGTCAATTACTGATAAGATGAGGCTGATAAGTGATCACAGTCTACAGGTCAGATACTGATAAGATGAGGCTGATAAGTGATCACAGTCTACAGGTCAGATACTGATAAGATAAAGCTGATAAGTGATCAGTCTACAGGTCAGATACTGATAAGATGAGGCTGATAAGTGATCAGTCTACAGGTCAATTACTGATAAGATGACGCTGATAAGTGATCACAGTCTACAGGTCAGATACTGATAAGATGAGGCTGATAAGTGATCACAGTCTACAGGTCAGATACTGATAAGATGAAGCTGATAAGTGATCACAGTCTACAGGTCAGATACTGATAAGATGAAGCTGATAAGTGATCAGTCTACGGGTCAGATACTGATATGATGAAGCTGATAAGTGATCACAGTCTACAGGTCAGATACTGATAAGATGACGCTGATAAGTGATCAGTCTACAGGTCAGATACTGATAAGATGACGCTGATAAGTGATCACAGTCTACAGGTCAGATACTGATAATATGAAGCTGATAAGTGATCACAGTCTACAGGTCAGATACTGATAAGATGAAGCTGATAAGTGATCACAGTCTACAGGTCAGATACTGATAAGATGAAGCTGATAAGTGATCAGTCTACAGATCAGATACTGATAAGATGAAGCTGATAAGTGATCACAGTCTACTGGTCAGATACTGATAAGATGAGGCTGATAAGTGATCACAGTCTACAGGTCAGATACTGATAAGATGAAGCTGATTAGTGATCTAAGGGTCAGATACTGATAAGATGAAGCTGATAAGTGATCACAGTCTACAGGTCAGATACTGATAAGATGAAGCTGATAAGTGATCACAGTCTACAGGTCAGATACTGATAAGATGAAGCTGATAAGTGATCAGTCTACAGATCAGATACTGATAAGATGAAGCTGATAAGTGATCACAGTCTACAGGTCAGATACTGATAAGATGAAGCTGATAAGTGATCACAGTCTACAGGTCAGATACTGATAAGATGAGGCTGATAAGTAATAAATTAGACACAGATACTGAACATAATTCAGATCTGATAGTTTAGGTAGCCCTGAGTTAAATGGCTTTCGTACCTTTTGGAGAACACCAATAATAGGTGCAGATAGGTAAAAATAAGAAAATGAGTCACACCTCCCCAGTTGTCCTTGTTGACATATGACTGCAATAACCAATCAGTGTATTTATGGACCATATGTGACCTATGTGGTCAGTGGAAGTGCAGGAAGTTTTCTTTTAATAATATCAGTTTTAGATTTGACATAAGATTGTATTGTTTTACTTAAGGATGTGATGGATTTACAGTGTGAATAAAACTTCCTCTAAAAACAAGAATCAGTATCAAGGTTCCTGATAATAACAATGATATAGAGGGCACTCCCTCGAAACTTTGCAAGTGTGCAATTTACCGCCGGTCGGAAGCTACCCTTGTCTCAGTACTAACAGTGGATACTGAACGTTCCTTATGGACTTTCATGAATATATCACAAACTAACAGCAAGTTTAATAACTCTGTGACCGTTTTGCACTATTTGTGTCATTTTGAATAAAAGTAGAGGTACTGTACTGGTTACGTGAATAACAATGAGATGCCATGGCACACAGATCCACTAGCAAATCTTCATATGCTAAATGCAGAAATTGTAGCAGATTTTGATACAAATTTACATCTTGCATTTCAGCATCTGAAAAGGATTAAGCTACCACTATTTAACTGCTTTATGCTGTACCCTGCAATATTTGGTACCAAAACTTTGAGGCCAATAATAATTATATGGAAAATGCCTATGGGTGATAGAAACGTAGTCCAGCTGTGCTTTACTGGACCTCTTGAGTCCTTTAACCCCTTCTTGATGGACAGTCATAATAATATGGCTAGAGATGGGCGAATTTCTCAAAAATTCGGTTCGGCCACTTCGCCGAATTTTCCGTCAAAATTCGTTTCGGTCCGAATTACTTCGGCACGAATCGCTTTAAAAAAACAGCTATTTCCAGGCTACACAGAGCCTGCAGGGTGCTGTAGAACGTTGTGCCATGCTTAAATATGCAGACGGAGCTTGGTTTGGTCTTCATACAATGTTGTGTTTTAGTATGACACGCACATGACTGCCGTCACTCTTAGAATCGCTTCACTATAAAATTCCCTGGGCACTTAAGAGGGCAAAACTGATCAAAAAATTGAAGCGGGAATGTAGCCTGATAAAGTCATGCCAGCGACAGCGGGAAAAAAACAAACTGAGGGCTACGATCCTACCATAGCGTCAAAGAACACAGTAGTAGGTTACCGGAGCCACCACAGATCACAGCAAAGTAAGGGGACGTCACAGCAGGAGTCACCCTGCGAGGCCACAGCATCCGGTGTCATCTACTGGCCATGTGTTGACCACACACTAAGTAATACATTTTTTCCCAGATGACATCTGACAACCCCAGCCAAGAGTCGGTGGGTTTGTCACACACAACCCTTTGTTGTTATGGCCTGGGAGCAGGTGATGGGCCCTCACCTGTCCTCAACCCACCTCTGTCCTGTTCGCTTCCCACAGTAAGAGAACTACTATGTGCTGTGGCCTCTGCACCACTATACACTGAGGACCAACTATTTGAGGACAGTGGGCAGCAAAGAGGTGAGGAAGACATCCGCTACTTCTTGCAGAAGCGGGCAAATAGTGATCAGGAGAGTTGCAATGGGGGGTTATGTTGCGAGCGGTCAGGCGACACCATTGAGGAGGACGGTGGTGACAGGCAAACACTAATCGATGTAGCCAATCGCACTTGGGAGCCGGGAGAAGTAGGCGAGGCTGGGACAAGTTATTCTGGTGCCCTAGTTAAACAAGGCATAAAGTGCCCCCCAAATGGAAAATTCAGCCCACTCCATGCCTCCTTGTGCCCCCTCCTCTCCCTGGGATGAAGTGGGGCCCTACGCGGTCGCCTACCCTCGACTACCTATTGACCGGCCCTGGAAGCATTCCGTTTTCTCTACATTAAGTTTTAGGAGACGGGAGGAGAAGGAGGCTTTGGACAACAGACAATCTGGGATCTTGGACAGTAGAGAGTTAATGTCTGGGCCTGAGATGTAAAGTTGGGTGTCATCAGCATACTGGTGGTTTTGAAAGCCTTGTGATGCTATGAGCTGGCCAAGACCAACAGTGTACAAGGTTTTCATAATTATCATAGGGAGAAGAGAGCAGCAGCTTGCGTGTCAGGCAGTGGCGCAGCCCGTAAGTCGATATTGCGGCCGGGAGTCAACAGGGTGGCAGCAGTGCGAGGTTGGGAGCCAAACGGCCATGATTTAGACCACCCACTTTGCAGGTCTCAGAAAGTAGCAGCACAGGGACTCACTGAGTCAGTGGCGGTAACAGTCAGTCAGTGCGTAGCTTTGGTGGTAAAATCACCTACTCGGCGGTGTGCCAATTTTTTGCTAAGACACCAGAGGAGGTGAACATGGCTATATGTAGAATCTGTGGCCAGAAAGTAAAGGGTGACCAGGGACCTAACGTTAGTACCACGGCCCTGCATCAACATCATGCAGTGTCACCATACGTGTTTCAGATGTGGTTGTCCATCCTGTCCCAACAGCTGTAGCACCCAGTGGCACGCCTCCCATTTCAGGCAGTCATGGCTTCACCACCTCTGCCGAAGACAACTCCCTGTCAATTACATCATCTACCGGTCCAGATACTCCTGCTCTTTGGCACTCATGGTGCCAGGAGTCATTCACCGAGACGATTGCCAAGAGACAGCAGTATGCGTTAAGCCATTCCTAAGTGCAGAAGCTGACCGTGCTCCTGTCCAAGTTGGTGGTACTGCAGTCCCTCCCTTTTCAAGTGGTGGACTCTGCACCATTCAAAGAACTGGCCAGGAAACTTGGAATTCACTTCAGCCATTGTAACGACACGGGTAGTGGCTGCTCTGGACCACCGCAAGCGGTGGTAGCGGCCACGCCAGGGAGCGGGGTCTAAGTAGGTCCCGGTTTTCACCAGAGCCTGCCACAAGGCAGGATGGACTTTCTGCGGCGGGAGTCCTACCAGGTCGCTACCCCTGGCGCGACTAGCTTTTGGTGGCAGCCGAGGCGCAGCGAGGTACCAAATTGTAAGAAGAAACTCATAGTCAAAGGTCAGGCCAACAGGTCAGGGCAGTGGAGATTCGAGGTCAGGTATTGTAGCAGAAAGGTCGGGTACACGGGCAGACAGGAACTGATGAACAGGGGAAATTGATGAACAGGAATAAATATATTAACAGGGGGAAATTTATGAACAGGGGGAAATTGGTGAACAGGAATAAATATTTTAACAGGGGAAAATTATTGAACAGGGGGAAATTAATGAACAGGAATAAATATATTAACAGGGGGAACTTATTGACCGGGGGGAAATTGATGAACAGGTAACAGGGGAGGGCCTCCCCTTTTTTCACTGTTAACAGAGGAGGGCCTCCCCTTTTTCCACCTTTAACAGGGGAGGTCCTCCCCTTGTTCATACAAAGCCAGTTTTGCAGCTGTCTTTTTTTTGTTTTCTGTCCCAGTCCAGTTTTGTTCTGAATTCCAACAACAATGGCACAGAATGCAAAATAAGCACCGAAAACAATTCCTGTAGTTATGGTCTCCTTCAGTTCAAGTTCCATACGCTGCATTTGAACAAACTGGTGTAATGCAGAAACTGGTCACTGCTGTCTTCCTCAACGGTCTTGATATGCAGAGGCTTACCGCTCGCCAAAAAACCTCCCATGCCACTCTCCACATCAATACTGCAAGAAGCAGGGGATATTGGCCCCATTTCTTCACTGCCAAGTAGCTGCTGACTGCCCTCCTCAAATTGTTCATCCTCACTGTATAGTGGCGCTGAGCCCAGACCACATAGTAGATCTCTGGCTGAGGGAAACGGATGGGACAGAGGCTAGTTGAGGACAGGTGAGGGCCGCTGACCCGCTCCCGGGCCATGCCAACTAAGGGTTGTGTCTGACGTTCCCACCGACTCTTGGCTGGGGTTGTCAGATGTCACCTGGGAGGAAGTGGATGACCTAGTCAACCAATCAAGAACCCTTGGGTTGCTGAACAACACACGGCCGCTAGATGACAGCGGCAGTTGTGGCCTCACCGAGTGACCCCTGCTGCGACGTCCCCTTGCTGTGCTGCGACCTGGGCCTGGAATGTTTGTGCCACTGCCACTCGCAGGTGAAGAGCCTGCCACCTCTCTGTCTGACATACTGTTTGTTCTAAAATGTACAGACACTGTTTGATAAAGATATCTGTATATGATAAATACACACCCTGTATTTGACGCCAAATGAACCCGCTAAGAAGCTTGGGTAACCCCTGGATATAAATTGCGCTCCACAAATGGGCAGGAAAAATTGACTTTTATGTGCCGTTTAAAAACTCTGTCTATTTTACTGAATATAAAAGCACAAACAGGCTAATTAACCTTCGGATATGAATTATGCTACAGAATTTCTTCTGTGGCAGTGAAAAACAAAGTTTCTTTTACTGAGTACAACTGCAGAAAAACACCTAGTTAACCATTGGATGTAAATTGCGCAAAATAATTGAGCAACCAAAAACGACGAGCTTTGTAGCGTGTTACAATGGCGTGTTTTTTACGCTACACAACAAGAGGAAAACTTGTAATTAACCTTCGCTTGTGAATTATGCTACAGGAAAAATGTATTTTTTGGCGGTGAAATAAACGGTTTCTTTTAGTCTCCACAGCAGCACAACACCGTTTAATTAACCCCTGTATGTAAATTGCGACAAACAATTGAGCAACCACAAACTACCAGCTTTGTAGCGTGTTACAATGGCGTGTTTTTTACGCTACACAACAAGAGGAAAACTTGTAATTAACTTTCGCTTATGAATTATGCTACAGGAAAAATTTATTTTTTGGCGGTAAAATAAGTGGTTTCTTTTAGTCACCACAGCAGCAGAACAACGCTTAATTAACCCTTCGATGTAAATTGCGCCAAGCAATTGAGCAACCACAAACTACTAGCTTTGTAGTGTGTTACAATGGCGTGTTTTTTACGATACACAACAAGAGGAAAACTTGTAATTAACCTTCGCTTGTGAATTATGCTACAGGAAAAATGTATTTTTTGGCGGGGAAAGAATAGGTTTCTGTTAGTCACCACAGCAGCAGAACAACGCTTAATTAACCCCTGGATGTAAATTGCGCAAACAATTGAGCAAACACAAGCTACCAGCTTTGTAGCGTGTTACAATGGCGTGTTTTTTACGCTACACAACAAGAGGAAAACTTGTAATTAACCTTCGCTTGTGAATTATGCTACAGGAAAAATTTCTTTTTTGGCGGTGAAATAAACGGTTTCTTTTAGTCACCACAGCAGCAGAACAACGCTTAATTAACCCCTGGATGTAAATTGCGCCAAACAATTGAGCAACCACAAACTACCAGCTTTGTAGCGTGTTACAATGGCGTGTTTTTTTACGCTACACTACAAGAGGAAAATTTGTAATTAACCTTCGCTTGTGAATTATGCTACAGGAAAAATGTCTTTTTTGGCGGTGAAATAAACGGTTTCTTTAAGCCATATGTTTGTTTTGTTTATGGACATTAATCGGATGCTCCTCTGACCCCATTCCATCCCACCTCGTCCAGCCTATTTCTCCAACTGTCCTCTCTCACCTTATTGCTATCTGTAACCTCTCTCTCTCCACTGGGATCTTTCCATCTTCCTTCAAACACGCCATCTTAACCCTTTACTAAAAAAAAGGCCACTCTGGACCCATCCTGTGCTGCTAACTACCGACCATTCTCTAACCTGCCCTTCATCTCTAAACTCCTGGAACGCTTGGTCTACTCTCGCCTAATCCACTATCTCTCTACTAACTCTCTTCTTGACCCTCTGCAATCAGGTTTCCGCACCCTACACTCCACGGAAACTGCCTTAGTTAAAGTCTCAAATGACCTCCTAACAGCAAATTCGCAGGGTAAATACTCCTTGCTGCTTCTCTTGGATCTCTCTGCAGCGTTTGACACTGTGGATCACCACCTTCTCCTCACCATGCTCAGTGCCATTGGCCTCCAGGACACCGCTCGCTCTTGGTTCTCATCTTACCTGTCTGATCGCTCCTTCAGTGTCTCATTTTCTGGTTCTATCCCCCTCTCCTCTCCCTCTTGCTGTTGGAGTTCCTCAGGGATCAGTTCTAGGTCCTCTCCTCTTTTCATTCTGCACAGCCCCCTTTGGACAAACCATCAGTAGATTTGGCTTCCGGTACCATCTCTATGCTGCTGACACCCAATTATACACCTCCTCCTGCGACATCAATCCGCCCTGCTACAAAACACCATTGACTGTCGTCCGCTGTCTCTGACATCATGTCCCTCTCCATCTGAAAACTAAACCTCACTAAGACTGAATTTCTTGTCTTTCCGCCATCTACTAACCAATCCCCCCCTCTATTTCTGTTTCTGTATTTTGGTTACCACATTTCTTTTAAAGGCTGCAGGCCCCTGTCTTGGGGTTATATTAGACTTTTATTGACTTCACCCCATATATCCAATCCTTGTCCGCTCCTGTCCCCTGCACCTCAAGAACAACTCCAGAATCCGTCCGTTTTCGCACCGTGGAAACAACTCAAACTCTCATTACTGCTCTTATTCTTTCTCGTCTTGACTACTGTAACTCCTGTTTATCGTCTGCCTCTCTGTAAACTCTCCCCTCTTCAATCTGTCCTGAATGCAGTACCCAGGCTCATCTTTCTCTCTAGCCGCTATACTGACGCCTCTACTATGTGTCAGTCACTGCACTGGTTGCCCATTCAGTACAGGATACAGTATAAGCTCAGCATTCTCACTCATAAAGCTCTCCACAGCGCTGCACCCTCTACATCTCCTTCCTCGTCTCTGTCTACCACCCGACCGCTCTCTTTCCCCTCTGCTGCTGATATCAGGTTACACTCATAAATCATCCAAACCTCCCATGCCAGCCCCAAGGGATTTCACAGTGCAAACCCAATTTCTGGAATATGCAAACCGCGGGCGATAGGAAACATTCATAACCCTCACAGTTTTAAGAGGGCCCCGAAAATAAACCCTTCTCGGTCTGGCCCAAAACCAAAGGGATCCCTAACTGCTATCCCAACACTTCTGTCACCCCCCTTCCCCTGGGGCCCTCACAGGCACTTATCTTTTTAAAATTGGGTACTGTCAGGGGGGGCAGTTTTTTTACTTTTTTCAGGGAAAAACCCCCCCCTTTTTTTAAAACCGGGCCGGCCCAAATTGAAAACTTGGCAACCTCTTACCGTATGTTTCCCCCCATACACCCTAATAGTTTTTAAGCTCTAACGAGCGGGCCCCCTCAAAACCTTTGTTTTTCTCATTTGTAAGTACTTTTTAATGTTTAATTTGTACTTTTTCCCCTGAATTTTTTAAAGTGATGTGTTTTTGTTGGCGTATAAAAATAAAGTTATTATTATTTTTAAAGCTGTAAAAGCTCCTGTGGAGATATTTTTGTTCCTTTTTGGGTGTTCTTTTTTCTTGCTTTTGGGAAAAAATAAAACCCAAATTTTAATTTTTCCCACCCAAAAACCCCCTTTTTTGTCCCCTTCCTTTTTTAAAAAGCCAGGCCCGCCATTGGGGGGGTTTACAGGCGGGAAAAGGGTTGTATGGGGCCCGGCCGGCCTGTAAAGGGCAAGGGGGGGCCCGCCCGCCGGCAGGTAACGCCCCTTGCTTCACGCAAGGGTAGAGAAAATTAGGCAATCAGCCTTTTCTCACTACCATGTCCGTTTTTTAAATTTAAAAAATAGGGGGGGGGGGGGTTTTGAGTGGGGCTCCACACATTAAAGGGGGCCCGTGCTCCGTTCAGTGCCCCTAGTTTGCGCCCGCCCCAATAGGTGAACAGGCTTAGCCTAGGCAAATTCAGTGTAATTTATTTCCCTCCTCCCAGGGCTGTGACAAAGAGCCGGGCCCCAACCCTCGGGAACCGCCCGAATCCGGAGCTCCGCCCCCCAGGGGGCACCCCCCTCCGCTGGGGGGGGGCAAAGATTTAAATTAGAGAGTCTCCGCCCTTGGGGGGATTTCCTCGTGGATGCGGCGCGGTCAGAGGGAGGGGGGGGCCCGGGTTGCTCTTGTCACAGCACGGAGGAGGGGGGGGAGAGTAAGTTAACTGAATTTGCCTAGGCTATGCCGTCCCCCTACTGAGGGGCGCGCAGCTGGGGACATGAACGGAGCAGGACCCCTCACATGTGTGCGAAACCACACTCAAAGCGCCCCCCCCCCTCTTTACAGCGCTGTGGAGCCCCTCTCAAAGCTCCCCCCCCCCTTTAAAGCGCTGGGAGCCCCCACTCAAATCTCCCCCCCCCCTTTACGGGGCTGCGGAGCCCCCCCAAAGCGGCCCCCCCCCCCCCTTTTTTACACGCTGTGGGAAACCCCCCTCAAAGCCCCCCTCTCTTTTAGTGCTGTGGGTCCCCTAGAAAAGCCCCCCCCCCTCTTTAGCGCTGTGGGGGGCCCCGGAAAGGCCCCCCCCCCCTTTTTCCCGCGCTGTGGGGCCCCCTTTGAAAAGCCAAACCCCCCCCTTTTCGCGCTGTTGGGCCCCTAGAAAAGCCCCCCCCCCCCCTTTTTTAAATGCTGTGGGGCCCCCAGAAAAAAAACCCCCCCTCCCCTTCAGCGCTGTGGGGGGCCCCGGGGAAAAACCCCCCCCCCCTTTCTTCCCGCGGTGGGGGCCCCTTTAAAAAACCCCCCCCCCTTTTTTCAGCGTGTGGGGCCCCTGGAAAAGCCCCCCCCCCCCCCCTCTTCAAACGCGTTGGGGGCCCCCAGAAAAGCCCCCCCCCTCTTTAAACGCTGTGGGTCCCTGGAAAAGCCCCCTCCCTCTCCCTTTAGGGCCCCGTGGGGCCCCCCAGAAAAAAACCCCCCCCCCCTCTTTCAGCGTGTGGGGCCCCTGGAAAAGCCCCCCCCCCCTTCAGCGCTGTGGGGGGGCCCCGGAAAAAGCCCCCCCCCCCCCTCTTCAGCGCTGTGGGGGCCCCTTGGGAAAAACCCCCCCCCTTTTTTCAAAACGCTGTTTGGGGGCCCCCAAAAAGCCCCCCCCCCCCCTTTAGCGCTGGGGGCCCCTAGAAAAGCCCCCCCCCCTCCTTCACGCTGTGGGGCCCCTAGAAAAGCCCCCCCCCTCTCTTCAGCGCTTGGGGGCCCCTAGAAAAAACCCCCCCCCCCCCCTTCAGCGCTGTTGGGGGGCCCCCGGGAAAAACCCCCCCTTTTTTCCAATCCCGTTTGGGGGCCCCCCTCAAAACCCCCCCCCCCCCAGCCCTTTTTTGGGGGCCCTGGGGGGCTGGGTTTAGGGGGGGGGCCCCCCACAGCGGGGGGCAAATTTAGCAAAGGGCCCCCCATGATTTGGGGAGAGGAAACTTTGGGGAAAAAGGGCCCCAGGCTGGAAGGGGGACCTTTTCATCTCAGAGGCCCCCCATTGCGTTTTTAAAAAAGGGGCCTGCAATGCTCCCAAAAAGGGGCCCCGCGCTCCGGGTTTTAAATTGTGCTCAAAGCTTCACATAGTGGGGGGGGTTGGGGGGGAATCTCCCCCATGGCTAGGGGAGAATTGAGCAGGGGCCACAGGTGGGTGAGTGGGGCCCCACACAAGTTCTCCCACTACCCACCTACCTTGGGTATCCCACCAATGGGTGGCCCCCTACCCACCTACCCGGCTACTTATTATCTTCGGGGAGCCCACAAACTTCCAAACATCTTTGGGGGTTTGCTAGCTTTCCCTTTTATCTTCAGGGGGCCTGCTAGTTTCCCATTATCTTTAAGGGGGGCCCACTTTGCTACCTATCTAACCCCCAGGGAGCCTGCTAGTAACCCATCTATCTACAGGGGGCCTGTAGCTACCCATCAAACATGGGGCCCCCTAGCTAACCCAAACTATCTACGGGAGCCTGCTAGAAAACCCAAACTATCTACAGGGAGCCTGCCCAAACTAACCCATCTTTTCTACGGGGACCCACTAGCTACCTATCTATCCGGGAGCCCCCCCTAGCAACCCCTTTTATCTTTCGGGGGCCCGCTAGCTACCCATCTAACTCGGGAGCCCCCTAGCTACCTAGGGAAGGGGCCTATATAAAATACTTATGGGGGGGTTTTAAAAACACCCAAAATACCAGGGCCCCTAAGGGGGTAATTATTTCCTTTTTGGGATATGGAAGGGGAGGGTTTTTAACATTTGGGAAAAACATAAAATGGGGGGGGTGATAAGAGTTAGGGAAACTCGGTGTTTGTGAAAAATTCCGCAGGGACAGTTGGGGGCCCCGGGAGAAGGGGCCAAAAACGGTTTTGGACCCGGATGGAGAAGAAAAAGAAACCGGGGAACCAACCCCATCAGCAGGATGTCACCTGTGATCACAAGCTGTAAATGCAAATGTGTGCACTTGTATCTACCACTATATGGTCACTGTTTGGGGGGTATTTTTTGTTTGGTTTTAAAGGCTTTTTTTTAGTAACAAATACGTGGTATTATTTTGTCTCTCTATGGGGGGTGATGATGTGGTGGAATTATTTGGTTTGTGTATATTTTTATTGTATTTTGGGCTGGGTTTTCTGGTTTGGCCGTAACATTATAGGGGGTGAGGTACGTGATATTTGGCGGTATTCGCTGGGTCCCTTTTAAAAACATACGACCCCGCACAATATAGATAAACTGTACGGGTTTTAAAAAACAACGAGAACCCGAAACCAAAAAAAAATGGTGCCAAAAGCATTTTTTTTTTTTTGGTGGATGGAAAGGGGGGGGTTTTGAAGGGGGGAAAGTTTGGTAGAGGGGGGCCCCGATGCTTCAGCTGAATGGGGCCCCAAAATTTCTGATGGCGGCCCTGTTTGCAGCTAAACTCCTACAGTACATACATTACAGTACATGATCTTGTATTGATCCTAAATTATACCCTGTATTATTCTCAAGAGCTGAACTCACTATTCTGCTGGTGGAGTTACTGTGCACAAACGGTACTTTCAATTACTTACCCTTTACTGATCCTAAGTTAGAGTTTACCTTTAGAGGCAGTTGATATTTTTTTTCCTACATCAGATGACTATAAAGAGCCTGATGTGGATACATCTCCTACAACTTAAATCTGAGCAGACCCTGAACAATCAGGGTTTACAATAAATTTCAGTTCTGAACCCCTGTATGGCGATTGAAGGTGACACACCATTTACTAATGTCTATATGAGCAGGTATAAAGTGACACCTATGAGTTGTAAACCCCTGTATATGTTCCTTACACTGATTAATTCTTCCACTTTTGAACAACCAAGGTGGAGGCATCCAGTTTTATCCTGGACAAATTGAGTAGCTCACTGAGCGATATAAATGTTACTTTATTTTTTTTCTTTTTCAAAGAAACTTAATTGATAAAATATAATTGAAATACAACAGCTTCATCATAGTACAAATATTTGAAAATCCCAAAAATGATGAATACACAAAATTAGATATACAATGTGTAATTCAAAGCAATAAAGCCATTTTGCATATATAATGAATTTGTGGTATTCTTCATACAAAACAAATCTAGTAATTTATATGCTATCTAAAAGTATATTTGTGCGACATAGTCAGATTGTTATTTATAGAGTACCAAAAAAGCAGAATGTAAATCATTAACAAAAGATAAAACCTCCTGGACGTGACAGCTGAGCATGACATCTCCTTTAATTGTGCAGTTATACTATTCAGCTGAGCATGACATCTCCTTTAATTGTGCAGTTGACTATTCAAGCTTGTGGAGAACGGTCTTTAATCGTTTTAGAGATATACGGGAGCAAGACATCAAAAAGGATTAAATCATTGTTTTGTATTCCATAGATACTGTGAAGGTCAACCAATCCTTCCAGACCCTATTAAATTTATTGAGAGGATGGTTAGAATCTGCTCTAATTTCTTCCATATGTCTAATTTCCTTAAACCATTCTGCTATAGTCGGAATTTGCATAGACCTCCATTTCCTGGGAGTTAATATTTTGGCGGCCATTAATAAAAAGATTACCAAACTCCCTTATAAGGCATATGTATTCAAGGGTAACATAAAAAAGAAGGACTGAGGGAATGTTTGTAATCAAAAATCATGTTAACTAGATATGAGCAAACAGTAAAAACTTCTAGTTCGATTAGAACCTCGAACTTTAGTGTGTTCAGTTCGAGGTTCTAATCGAACTAGAACTCGAACCCCATTATAGTCAATGGGAGAAGATGTTCTGGTTAATTTTTATACCTATACAGTAATAATAATCCATTACAGTAAACTGGATACGTGAAACAACTTATTGGGACATGTATGAAGATCGGAGCGGCAAAGCTCCTGTTTTCACTTTTTTTTCAGTGAAAACTGCGCCTGATGTATGTCGGTGCCGAAGTGCGCTCATAAATGCGGGGCAAACTTCGACTCCTCCGGCAGACAGACCACATTGAAATAGGTCTGCCTGTCAGAGCTGTAATGCACCTCACTTTGCCGACCGGCATTCATACATGTGTCGGAGTTTTCGAATGTGGTGCGTCCTGCCCCAGAACGCCCACAAAACGCCCCTTCATGTTAGGCGCATTACAAATTGGCGAACCTTGCGCCTAACATCGCGTTAGGTGCGTCCGACAGCGGAGCCGGCACAGTGAAGCGCATTATACGCCTGAAAATGTGTAAAAGTTCTGATCATACATGTCCCCCTTAGTGAAGAAAATTTGTCTCTAAGAGACACAGAAAAAAATTGAGAAGCTAAAATGCTTCATTCCTTTCAGTGGCTAACTGAAAAGATGAGGACAGCTTGCAAGCGGGGCATAGCTATAGAAGATACAGCGGTAGCAGCTACCACAGGGCCCTGCGTCCTGAGGGGGCCCGAAAGCCCCTTTGAGACATAGGAGATTTGGAGACGGTATGTTATACAATTACTGAACGCCAAAAACTTCAATAACAAAATTTTTGGGCACTGAGTATGATTTAGCTTTATATATATAGCCATGTATGTGAAAGTTAGGCGTTATGTGAGCATGCAAATGTCGCCAAAAAACAGCTTCTGGGTGTGGGAAAGATGCAGCCAGCAATACCAAACTCCCTAACTATTGATGTCTATGGAGAGCCAAATGCTATCTAACTAACTAAGAGTAGTCTGTACAGTACAGAAAGTTAGCTGAAAATGGCATATACAGGCAATACAGTTAAATATATATAACATGGTCATGTGATTTTAGCAGCCAATGAGAGCCCTACACCTCAGCAATGATGTTTTTGATACTTCTCTGTGCTCTACACTGATTGGATGGCCACCAAAGCTGCAGAAATCCGCTGAAAACTAGACTGAAAATGGCGTGTCGAACTAGAATTAGAACTTTACTTGAACAAACAGTAAAATGTTCGGTTCAAGTTCTAAAATTTTGAGAAGTTCTACTATAACTTAATTTTTCTAGAACAGTTCAACACTAATCCTAACTATCTCAATAACCTTTTCGCAAAAAGGATGAATTGCTTTACAATCCCACCAAATGTGCATAGTGCCTGTTGTTTTCTCACATCTCCAACAGGTAGATGGACCACTAGGGTAGAGCGAGTGGAGCAATTTCAGTACTCTATACTATCTTGAGAGTACTTTCTAGTTGAGTTCCTGTACTCGACAGAAACTTGAGGCTTTACTTACTAAAATGCATGCTTTTAAGTCTTTGACCAGTCATCTTCCATAAAAGTACAGTTCAATTCTTGTTTCCAGCTACTTTGAAAGGTGGGCCGTCTAGTCGATTGAGCATCCACTAGCATATTTTACAACGTGGATATGAGATGTTTTGCTGAATACAAAGTGTTTCAAAACTGGTAGGATCTCTGGTAAAATCAAGTTTAGCCTTGTTAGTGTCAAAATAATATTTGAGTTGTAAGTATTGCAGCCAAATATTTGGAGACAGATGTTGGAGGGAGACACTATCTTCATATGTTTTGAAAATTTAACAAAATCCCTAATTAACTGACACCTTTACCCATAGTCATCCTGATATAATAAACAGTTTGCCGAAAGAGAAAGTGCTGGATTACCCTCGATTTAAACAAGAGGACCATCTGGGATGTAAAGATTATGGGTGACATGTATGAAGGGGGCTGCGCCAGTTTTCTGGTGTACTTTGAGCCAAAAAGAATGTAGGAACAGGCGCACTGCAAACTTTGGCGTGATAATTGCCTTTTTAATAGGCCAAAGACACTTTTTAGTGCGCCAGAGATCGGGGCGTTCTGAGGGCGTCACACCACAGTTGTAGAATTAGACACATTTATGAATATTTGACGCCGCAGACTAGACCAGGTTAAAGGTGGTGCCTGAGCCAGACTTGTGGTATTAGCTCTATCAACTGCCCTTTTGTGATGACCTGCAGAAGAACAGCCATACCAGGGTATAGGTGGTGCCTGAGCCAGACTTGTCGTATTGCTCTACATCTGCTCTGTATGTATGACCGGCAGAAGAACAGCCAGATCAGGGTAAAGATGGTGCCTGAGCAGATTGTCGTATTGGCTCTACACTGTATGTATGACCTTAGAAGAACAGCCAGAACCAGGTTAAGGTGGTGCCTGAGCCAGACTTGTGGTATTGGCTCTACACTGCCCTGTATGTATGACCTGCAGGAAAACAGTCAGACCAGGGTAAAAGTGGTGCCTGAGCCAGACTTGTCGTCTTGGCACCACCTTGCCCAGGAGGAATTACCTGCAGAAGAACAGCCAGACCAGGGTAAAGGTGGTGCCTGAGCCAGACTTGTGGTCTTGGCTGTACACTGCCCTGTATGTATGACCTGCAGAAGAACAGACCAGGGTAAAGGTGGTGCCTGAGCCAGACTTGTGGTATTGGCTCTACACTGCCCTGTATGTATGACCTGCAGAAGAACAGGTTCATACATTCTGGCGCATTCAGCTATTTAGAACTGGCTTGTCAGCACCAATGGTCATACATGTCACCCTATGTTGTAGACCGAGGGGGCTTAAACACTGATAAAGTAATCTGGGATATTAGAGGGAGCTGAATTATTCTAAAGCCCTTGAAGTAGGGTAATAACCAGGGCAATGATGAGAGTGGGCAACCACACAGTTGCTCCTCTATCTATATCCAATGTTTTCAATTTCTAACATAAAACCAATCTATGATCCTAGCTGCAATTGCTGCTGTGTAATAGGATTTCATATCCGGTATCGCCAAACCACCCCCTTTTTTCTTTTTCCTAAGTAGAATGTCTCTACTTGGCTTCTTGTTAGCATCTTGTTGGCCCAAACAAGTCTTCTGAAACCTCAATATCTAAATAAAAGGAGTTAGTTAACTTAAGCGGGATAGTTTGAAATAAATCTGGGTAATATGTTAATTTTAAGAATGTTGATTTGCCTCTCCATGAAAAGCCCCTCTTATCCCATTTGGATAGGTCCGGTTTGATAGTATTTAGGAGGACCGAGAAGTTTAAATGGAACATTTGATGGTGATTCACTGGTATCTGAACTCCTAAATATAAAAATGAGTCTTTAGCTCATTTGAAAGGGAACCTGTCTTTCAGAGTTTTAACTAATTGCAGATCTAAGATAATATTCAGCATCATATTTTTGGAGTAATTTACCTTAAAGTTATTAAGAAGCTGAATTTATTTGGTAGATCCACCACAGCAGGTAGGGAAGTCTCGGGTTGCGTAATATATAACAGAAGATTGTCGGTGAAAGCTGTGCACTAATGTTGTTCTTTGCCAACAAATATAACTTTGACCTCCCAATCCTCCCTAATGGACTGTATAAGGTATTACATTGCGATCACATACAGGATAGAATATAGTGGACAACCCTGATGTGTCCCATTGCAAATATGAAAAGATTTGGATAAGTCAAAATGAATTCTAATTTGGGTGGACAGGAGCTGATATAATGCAAACATTTTCTGTATCAAAAATGGCCCAATTCCAGCATTTGTCAGAGCAGATATAAAAAAAATTCCAATCCACCCTGTCAAATGCTTTCTCCCCATCCAGAGATAGTAACGTAGTGGGGGTTTGAGATTTCTGGGAATGATGAATAAGGGTAAATGCTTTCAGGGTGCTTTCTCAGGCCTCTCTCCCAGGAACAAAGCCTACTTGATCTGTGTGTATCAAGTCTTGAAGTACGGTATCTAGTGGCAATGAGTTTTGCATGTAGCTTAGTCTCAGTATTCAGTAATGAAATGGGTCTATAGCTAGGGCATAAAAGTGGGTCTTTCCCTGGTTTTGGGATACACGAGATATGAGCCTGCAGAAAAATAGAGGGGAATGGTTGAGTGGCAGAAACCGAGCTGGAAAAATTTAATAAGGGGTCAGAGCGTTTCACCTTAAATACTTTGTAAACTTGGCTGTAAAGCCATCAGGGCCCTGACTTTTCCCTGCGGGTAGAGAAGAAGTGGCTTGGGATAATTCAGCAGAAGTAAAGGGAGCTTCTAAAGCCAGAAACTTACCTGAGGTAAATTTGGGGAGAGGTTAGGAGTCTGTGAAAGTTTTCAGGACTTTTGCAGCAGGAGTACTAACAGGTGCAAAGTGGTTAGATGGTAGAATATATGATCTTGATAATAGGCATGAAAACAAGCATCTCTGAGGTGAGAAACGCTTTTTTACCCTGTTTAGTCTTGATAGAAGGGATATATAGGGAGGTTCTTTTATTTCTCAGAGCCTTGGCCAGCATTCTGCTCCATTTGTTGCTCCATGAGTAATAAGACCCGGGACAAAGCTGTTTAAATCAAGATTTACTTCCGACAGTGTAGATTTATGGGGGGATTCCAATAACACCATCCTCGATAATAAGGTTGTCAGTTTAGCAGCTGCCTCCCTCTTTAATCTGGCACCCCTTAAATCGAACACCTTGAAAGTAGTTAATGACCAAAACATTTTTTTAGTTTTTGCCTCCTTGCGTTTCAACAGTTGTAACTTTTTTATTTTTTCAATGACGCAGTTGTATGAGGCCTCATTTTATTCGAGACAAGTTGTACTTTATGGGGGAATAGTTTAAGTTCACATATAAATAATTGCAGTATTTTTTTGTATTTTTTTTATTTTTTATTTTTATTTTTTACACCATTCACATTTCACACTTAATAACTTGTTAGATTAATTCTACAGGTTATTACGGTCGTGTGTATACCAAATATGTGTAGGTTTTTTTTGTGCGTGTAATTTATGCACAATTATTTTTTATTAAATATTTATTTTTATTTTATTATTTTTTTATATTTTTTTACACTTTTTATTTTTTTTAACTTTTTTTTTTACTCCCATGAAGAGAGAAATGTTTAACATTTTTACATTTTTTTTACACTTAGTAATGTATGAGCATATTCATATATGCTAATACACTCTAATCTGTGTGTCAGTTTGACACAGGCAGTGATCTGGACAGCACACAGTCTGCCCTGGTCACTGGCTTAGTACACAGACAGCTCTGGGGCCACTCTAGGTCCCCATAGCTGACTATGCAGCCGTTCCCCGGGCTCTGTCGGGTCACCGGGTGTTCTGATCACCCGACAGAGCACCGGAACCCTTTGATTGTGCTGCGGTAATGCACCGTCGCAATCAAAGGGTTAAAGCATCGGGTTGCAATCAACGGGTTAAAGCATCGGGTTGCGGAGGTTTCCTCCGCACCCCGGTGCTCGCAGGACATGTGTAGTACAGCCCCGATCCCAGTGCAATTGCGGCGCTGGGCGCCACAAACCCCGATGTCTGCACCGACGTCTAGAAAAGTCGCTGCAGACGAACGACCCGCACCAGCCAACGTCTAAAGTCGTCGGGCGGTCGTTAAGGGGTTTATAAACCCCCTAACTACACATTTTAATGTTTCTCCTTTATTTGGGGGGGAAGAATGGTCTGAAGAATGCTCGTTTAGAAAATGCTTAATAGAATGGGTCAAGTCAAATAGACAAACTGAATCATTTATGAGCCACTTATTAAGTCGCCAATTGAATTTTTTTAGATTGTGCGACATTTAAATTTCACAGTGAACCGGGGTGTGGTCAAATAGTAATATGTTTTCAATAGACAATTTGTTAGCATTAGGAAGTATGACATGCTGAATAAATATGTAGTCTATCCTATTGTATCTCCTATGTGGATGGGAGTAAAGTATAGTCCCATGCAGGGCCAGGACAAGACATTTTGGTGCCCTAGGCAAGTACAGCCAATGGCGCCCTCAACCCCCCTCACTCCCCAAAAAAATCGCCTCCCCCCCCCCACACTAATTCCTCTCATCCCTGCGCCAGGTCCTGTCACAAATTTTCTGCATATTCCACATAGCACCAGTCCATCTCCTCAGCAGTCACTGCACAATGAAAATCAGCCTTGACAAATTTGCTTTTTCAAAATCGCTCCCCTCCATATGACAGTGTAATACCCCTAAATAACAGTCACCTAATAATCCACCTATACATGGAGCAAATCTACCAGACAAAATATTGATACTAGAAAATACTCCTACAAAACCAAGACCCAAAACTATTACTACTTAAGGATCAAATAATCCTGCCACACCCTGACCAAATGCGACCCACACATGTGACAATCAGTTGTACACAGGCTCTACAGACATATATTACCGCCATACAGGGACCATATAGTGGTAGATACTAGTTGTATGTAAAGTCATAGGATAAAAAATACGGAGTTGCGGCGCTCTTGGAGAATATAAGATAAAAAACACCTTATTTCAAGAGTGTTTATTGTTAAATGCGAGAACACTCTCATATAAAAAACTTTAAAACTTTACGCGTTTCGCATGCACTTCTGATGAAGCATGGGTATACCAAGTGAAACGCATAAAGTTTTAAAGTTTTTTATATGAGAGTGTTCTCGCTTTTAACAATAAACACTCTTGAAATAAGGTGTTTTTTATCTTATATTCTCCAACAGCGCCGCAACTCCGTATTTTTTATCCTATGACTTTGTATTGACCGTGTGTTATGCACACACGGATTCACGGACACCGGGCTGCCTGAGACGGGGAACCAATAAGGAGAAATCATATCTATGTGAGAGTTGTGCCTCAGTCGTACGCACAACTCCAAGAGGTGAGCTTAATACATCTATATTGCTACCACTGGTTATTACATACTTCACTCTTGTGCGCCTGTTGTATTTCTCATTTTTCCATATATTCTACTAGTTGTATGTAGACGCTCTGCAGAAATATAAGGGATTACACTGCAGTTACATTTAGTGACTCACCGGAGACATAATTTCTGATCAGCGTCGTTCACTTTCCCTTTTCTTCTCCATCCGGTTCACACCTTCTCACTGATTGCTCCCAGCCAAGACTCGTCCCTGCAGATTTGGACACAAATATCTTAGAATCCTCACATTTCCAGTAACTCCTTAATTATAGGTATATAAGTCCCCCCCAGTTAGACAGGTATATAGTTATGCCCTCTCAGTCAGGCAGGTATATGTATATTGTCCCCTTAGACAGGTAGGTATATAAATATAGGGGCACTCAGGCAGGTATATAGATATATTGTCACTCTCAGGCAGGTATATAGATATAGGGGCACACAGGCAGGTATATAGCTATAGGGGCTCAAGCAGGTATATAGCTAGGGGCCACAGGCAGGCTTATGGGGCCACAGACAGGCGTATGGGGCTCAGGCAGGCGTATGGGAGCCACAGACAGGCGTATAGGGGCCACAGGCAGGCGTATAGGGGCCACAGGCAGGTGTGTAGGAGCCACAGGAAGGCGTATGGGGGCTCAGGCAGGCGTATGGGAGCCACAGGCAGGCGTATGGGGCCACAGGCAGGCGTATGGGACCATAGGCAGGCGTATGGGGGCCACAGGCAGGCGTATGGGGGCCACAGGCAGGCATATGGGGCCACAGGCAGGCGTGTAGGAGCCACAGGAAGGCGTATGGGGGCTCAGGCAGGCGTATGGGGTGCTCAGGCAGGCGTATGGTGGCTCAGGCAGGCGTATAGGGGCCACAGGCAGGTATATAGGGGCCACAGGCAGGCGTATAGGGGCCACAGGCAGCCGTATAGGGGCCACAGGCAGGTATATGGGGCCACAGGCAGGTATATAGGGGCTACAGGCAGGCGTATGGGGCCACAGGCAGGCGTATGGGGCCACAGGCAGGCGTATGGGGGCCACAGGCAGGTATATAGGGGCTACAGGCAGGCGTATGGGGCCACAGGCAGGTATATAGGGGCTACAGGCAGGCGAATGGGGCCATAGGCAGGTATATAGGGGCTACAGGCAGGTGTATGGGGCCACAGGCAGGTATATAGGGGCTACAGGCAGGCGTATAGGGGCCACAGGCAGGCAAAAATAACAACCTTCATACTTACCTGCGGCCCGGCCGCGTGCTCCTCTTCTTTCCGGCCGCGCGCTCCTCCAGCTCCTCGAGCGCACAGCCTATGACGCGCTGTGCACCCGAGGTGAGGCAGCGACGCTGCCAGCTGAGCCGCACAGGGCCGCGGCGGGTCCTCAGCGCTATGAGGACCCAGCAGCCCTGCTGTGTCGGCCCTGCAGCTTACTGGAGGATCCAGCGATCCTCCGGTGAGCGGGTCCGACACTGTCTGCGGAGCAGGGAGCGCTCACTCTCTGCTCCGCAGAAGCGGTCAAAGAGACCGCCGGCGCTTCAGGCCCATGGCAGCGGCCTGGAGCCCGGCGAGGTTCGGGGCCCTGCCTGCGCCCCTTAGGGATAGGCAGAGGTAGGCGCCCTAGGCGATCGCCTACCTCTGCCTACCCGTCGTCCCGCCTCTGGTCCCATGTATTTAGGTGAGTGTGACGCCAGGCGTCACTAAGTTGCATGTAGTTGCAGTAGTTTTCTTATTTTACTCAATTTATTTAAAGGAATAGAGGCATGTCCTAAGGATGTATTCATGCTTGGATGTAAAGCGATATTAAAAAAAAACCCACAGAATAATTTTAGCCTGAGCATATGCATTAAGTTTGTTCAATACTCTCTCGGGATATTAGTTTGGTTAACAGATGATGAAGTTGTAGTAGTAGAGTAGGCTGAGCCCCGATCACAAAGGGTAATAGGAGATCGCTACAGAGCAGTTAAAAAGTTCGGAAGATCTGCTAGTGTTTTGAAAGAGACTGTGCCATCTTCAATTCTGACATGAAGGACGAAGGGATATCCACTCCAGTACTGAATTTGTTTTGTTTTTTTTTGTAGCAAGGATGATAGCCCCTTTATGGCAAATCTTAGACGTAAGGTGCGTCTTGACAGATCTGAAAATATAGCATGTTTAGCACCTTCATGAGTATTCTTTTCTAGTTACTCAACACATCTATGCATACCTCTTGTCATTATATACTGACTGAGAACAAAGAATAATTAAAAAGTACACAAAAATTATATAAATATATGAAAACGATAAATATTACCCTCTCAAGAGCATGAGGATTTGATGTCTCCCAGTAGCAGCATGGTTTCTCAGGAATTTCACTGCAAAAAGTAGGTACATCCTATCAAAGAAACTACAAAAACATCATCTTTATTTAATATAAATATCTAAAATAGTTTCTCAGGAAATTCCCAAGAGACTGTATAGCACTTGTATGGCAGCACTTTTAGTCCGTGTCCTCCTTTTCTATGGGATATAACATAGCAGCAGCTGTAACAGTATTTCTGGACAGGTCGAGCGACTTGATCCGTTCTGCTTCCAACTTTCCCCGTCACACACAATCCCACATGACAACCGCCAGCTTATACCACTAGTTATGCTGTCTATTAAATACTATGCCTCTCAGTGGGTATTACAATGAAACATTCACCTTTATATGTGTTGTTTGAACCACCAAGGCTAAAAAGGTTAGCATGTACACCGAATATCTGAACCTGCGGTTCCTCTCGTACTGAGCAGGATTACTATTACGACAACATATTGTCGCGTTTAGACGGGATTCTGACTTAGAGGCGTTCAATCATAATCCCACAGATGGTAGCTTCGCCCCATTGGCTCCTTAGCCAAGCACATACACCAAATGTCTAAAAAGGTTAGTATATCCTCCAAGTCTCATAGACTTTTTATGGGTCTATACTATACATCACTGCCTCAGTCCTCCAAGAAAAGCTGAGAAGAGCTAATAAAAAAACCAGAACGCTCAGCTGAGCACTCCTGCCCCTTCAT
The DNA here is from genome assembly GCA_025379985.1 of Phyllomedusa bahiana. Taxonomy (NCBI): domain Eukaryota; kingdom Metazoa; phylum Chordata; class Amphibia; order Anura; family Hylidae; genus Phyllomedusa; species Phyllomedusa bahiana. Next base: position 8,058 of record JAODAL010022255.1, on the reverse strand, counting down.
TTTAGCCATTAGTTAAGGCTCAGCCCCAAGACATCCCACTGTTCAAATTTCTGACATGTCTCTATGACATGATAGTTACATTTTAACTTTTTCAGAAAATTTGTGCTTCAGTAGCTATTTTGTGGAATCAGACCAGTTACTCTTTGTTCTCCATGCGTATCAGTGGGCTTTGGACACCCATAACCTTGTTGCTGGTTGACCAGTTGTCCTTCACTGGACCATTTATGTTAGGCAGTAACCACCCCATACTGGAAACCCCCACGAGACCTGTCATTGTGGAGATGCTTTAACCCAGTTGTCTAGATATCCCAGCCTTGTCCCTGTCAGTGTTGCTCAAGTCCTTACATTTGACCATTTTTTTCTGTTATAAAAACATCAACTTTAAGAACTGATTGTTCACCTCTTGCATAACATTCCCCACCCATTGATAATTGTCATTGTACCAACATAATTAGTGTTATTTACTCCACCTGTCAGATGTAAGTTATAGCTTGAAATGTGAAAATATATTTTTTTTCTTGTTGTTGTGAAAATTTTTACAGCTTTGTATAATTCCACATTCCTTAAATTTACCACACCTGTTCATCTGCTGAGCAAAACATACTGAAGCTTCACCTCACAGTTAAGGCATGTTCACACGGCTTAAAATGGGCGGTATTTCGGTCCGTAATTACGCGCCGAAGTGCGCCAATTACGGGCCGAAAACGGCCCATTCATTACGGTAATTCACAGTTCTCATAGAGAACTATGGATTACGTCTCCTCTCCCCGCCCGGCGAAGCCGCCGGGCGGGGAGATAATTGACATGTGAATTACTAGCGGCATATACGCGCCGCTGGCAATTCAAGTCTATGGGCCGGCGAAGTGCCAGCCCCCCGCTCACTCCCCTGCTCCCGCCCCGGTCACACGGCGTAATTGCGGGGCGTAATTACGCCCTGCAAATACACCGTGTGAACATAGCCTTAAGGTTACTGCATGGAGATGAAAGCATGCCTGCATGGGGAAGTCAATGGCCACACAATTTTTCAGGTAAAATTTGGGGTTTGTCAGCAAAATTATGCAATCACTCGCAAGTGGGTTTTGTCTGCAAGCAGTAGCTGCAGTGTGGGACAGTACTCCAAGGGCTTGCATGCACTTGCCTATAGTTATGCTTCTCCATGGTGAGGACAATTTGTATTTGTATTTTTGAAACTTTGAAATAAAACATGTAATTTGCTACTACTATTACTTCCAATAATTCTTCTAATACTTCTACTACAACTCCCAGCAATTACTGATTGCACAGAGGGACACATCAGGCCACACCTCTAACCACACCCAAGTACACCCAATAATGCCCGGCAACTTCCCGGGGACCAGTAAAAAGACCAGTCAAAAGAGCAGCGCCATCTTTAGGGTATGTTCACACATCGTTTTTTTATGCTTATTTTGGGATGTATTTTGTGCTGATATACGGCCAAAAATAAGCTTCAAACAATGTTTGAACAAGTACACCTCTCGTTCATTCCAATGTACAATCCGTGCTGTCGTTTACACAACACGGATTTTACATGCGTATTTGTGGCAAGTATTTTGAGATGATTTTAAATGCTTCTTCAATTATTAAGACATTTATGTGAGTAAAATCCCCATAGGAAATAATGGGGATTGGATTCTTGGCGCGGAAATGCCTCAAAAAAAAACTTCGCATTTCTGAGTTTCCACGCCGAAAATCCGCTCCAGCACAAGTTGGATGCACTGATCCTCTCTGTGTTGAATTTGAAGTTAGATTAGGGTTAGGGGAGAGGATTATAATATATATTGGGCAGGTATATATGTAGTGTATATTATATTATATATAACACGTGTGGTGTGTATATATATTATATATATATATATATATATATTATATCTCTACCGCAACCCTAACCCTACCCTAATCTAATATTACACTCTTTAGCCATACTATTTATATATAACATTTATTTAATGAGTATCAGAGTATAAAAGACACATTAAAGTAGGTGCCTAAAATCCAAAGAGTAAATGTCCTCTTCAAAATCTACTTCAAATTTGACTCTTATCAGGCTTTTTTTGAAGCAGATTTTGAGGAGGAAATTTACTCTTCACAATGCTCTGTGTGAATATTCCCTATGGAATGTAGGCTATGTCTATACTGCAAAAATAAAATACTGTCAGATTCTGTTATAGAATCAAACCAATATTTTACAATTGTTTTTAGTTTTTTACCGCATTTTTTGGTGCAGATTTTGCAGTCAGTTTTTAGCAGGCCCATATTGAACAGTACTATAATCTGCCGTTTTTCAGGAGATTATAGAACATGTTCTGAATTTTTAGATCGGATTTGAAAAATAACCTCAGAAAATCCAAGCTGTGTGGACTACAGCTCGGATTTTCTATTGAAATCTATGGGGACGGCTTACAGATTTTTGCAGATTCTAGATACTGAAACCACTTTAAAACCTGACCATAAACCAGTGTCATGTGGACGTAGGCTTAGGGTCAATAAAGACATATGCCCCACCCTCCCCAAAAAAATAGCTATAAGACAATGTTCAATGTATGATGCTTCTAAATAATAGGCATACAGTCATTAAAAAATACCACCACACAAGGAAAACTATTACCCTTAAACTATTACTAAATAAAACCCACTATACCAACTCTATTATTACTGACATTATTCAATCACCATGTGGTGATCATGGTGTGGTGTTATTACCACTGTACTATTCCTGAATATAAACCATTATACTAGGACAATATTACCGCCATACGATTACCATATCGGAGTAGATACCAATTATACACAGGCCTTGTAAGTGATTACAGTACAGTTACATCCAGTGACTAACAGATAACATCCTTTCTGACTGGAGTAATTTTCTTTCCCTTTTCTTCCCTATCTGGCCTACACACCATGACTTTGTCTTGGCCATGACTTAATTCGCTGCAGAATTTGCATCTAACATCTAAGGTTTCTAGCACATTCTTCCCCATTATCTATACAAAATCTGCAGTGAAAATCTGTTTTTTAGGTAAAAATCTTAAAAACTTTTTTTTAACTTCACATGATTAAAAAAAAATCCAATGATAACCCATTAAGGCATATGGTTAACCAACTTCTTATTGTGATCTTGTTGTGATCAAGGACCATATGGTCTGAAACGCGTTGTTGGATTACCACATGCCTTTACGGGTCATCATTGGATTTTTTTATGTAAAATAAAAATAAAAGTAAAAATAAGTTCATCTTTTTACCTAAAAAATTCATTTTGGCTCAATTTTTTTTTATTTTGCTATTCATTGCTACTGCAGGTTGGCAGGTAAATGAGCTCTTTGGATCAAGCAACCTTTCTTGCAGCTTCATCTTCAGAAATCTTTGGGTTGTGGACAATTTATTTTTGGAGTGGTAAGCACTATTTACCTTGTTTATTTTTCCCTTTCAGTGGTAATGGTAGTAATGCCTCCCTTGGTGTCCCTACACAATAAAAGTGCCCCCAAACAGTAAAAAAGTGCCCCAAATAGTGCTAGGACCCCATTTTGTTTTGTCCCTATATAATAGGTAGGTAGAATCCAGAATAAAAGGTACCCACACATCCAATCAGGGGCGTAACTACCGGGGTAGCAGCTGCCACGTCTGCTACCCCGGTAGTTACGCCCCTGCGCCCGCCGGCAGTGAACATACTAATTCACTGCTGGCGGAGGTGAGGGGCCCGGCGCTTCCTACCTCTGAACGCCCGGGCTCTCCGTCCCGAGCGCTCAAAGGCAGGACTGCCCGGTATTGGTAGAGCAGAGCGGCTCCTCTCTGCTAATCAGTCTGCGCCGGCCCACAGTGCTGACGTGAGCTGCGCGATGACGTCACATCATCGCGCGGCGCGCGCCGAGCACAGACTGTCCGGCGGGCTGTGCAGTCACATCGAGGGAACGAGAGACAGGTGAGTAAGTGATTTCCTATTTTTTAATATTAATGAAGCCCTCTGCCTGCCTATATATAAGTCCCTATAGCCCTGCCTGCCTATATATTAGCCCCTATAGTCCTACCTGCCTACATATTGGCCCCTATAGCCCTGCCTGCCTATATCTAGCCCCTATGGCCCTGCCTGCCTATATATTAGCCCCTATAGCCCTGCCTTCCTAAATCTAGCCCCTATAGCCCTGCCTGCCTATAGATTAGCCGCTGTAGCTATGGTTGCGTTCTTTTCGGCGCCTGTTGACCTGGCTGACTATTTCTAGCCCCTATAGCCCTGCCTGCCTATATATTTGCCCCTATAGCCCTGCCTGCCTATATATTGGTCCCTATAGCCCTACCTGCCTATATATAGCCCCTATAGCCCCCTAAATCCCTGCCTACCTATATATAGCTCCTATAGCTCTGCCTGCCTATATATAGCCTCACCCATAGCTCTGCCTGCCTATATATAGCCTCCCCATAGCCCTGCCTGCCTACATACATATATGGCCCCTGTAGCTACCTAAACTCTGCTTGTCTATATGGGGCCCTATAGCTACCTATATGGAAATCCCTAAAGAAGCATTTATGCTATCTATCATACATGAAAAAACTTTGAGATTCTCGGTTCACATATTTTGATCAAAAGATGTTTAAGCTGCCCACGACTTTCAACGTGATCTCAAAATCGGGCAGTCCTACACAATCCTTACCTCTCAATAGAGCCAATTCAAGGCCTCTCACTGGGTCAGCCGACCTCCATTATACAGAGAGAAAAAAATAAGAAAACACACCAGACTTGCAAGCTGCACTTCTTATGACAGCCTGTGAGAGTGGGCGGGTGCAGAGACACAAAATGGAGGCACCCCTTCCTCCCCATATAGGTTAAAATCAACATACACCAAATATAAGGTATGGTTCTGCACAAAAAACATGTCTAAAAAATGTATGCAAACCTTTATCAGGGCCTGGAGCACCCTTCTATATAGTTAATACATTACACCACAATACGTAGGGCCCCAAAACATTTTTAAAAACGGCCTGGTGGGCCATTGAGGGTAAGGATAGATTAGGAATGCCCATTTTGAGGATCACGTTGAAAGTCGTGGCAGCTTAAACATTTTGATCAAAATATGTGAAACCCAGAGTCTCAAAGTTTTTTCATGTTTGATAGCTAGCATAAATGCTTCTTTATGGATTTCCACGTTGTGTATTGACCTTTTTGCAGTAAAAAGTGCCGCTTTGGGGGCGGTCTGTGTTTGTACATGTATAATTACAGGTGTTCCGCTGCCCTGCCAGTGGATCCCTGTTCTGCATAGTTCTCTTCAGAAGTGTTTTTGTGTGCAGAAACATACGTTATACTTGGTGTACATTAAATTTTTAACCTATATGGGAAGGAAGGGGTGCTTCCATTTTGGTTTCTGTCCCCGCCTCAACTCTCACAGGCTGTCATAAGAAGGGCAGCTTGCAGGTTGGGTGTTTTTTTTATTTTTTCTCTCTGAATAATGGAGGTGGGTTTGACCGGTGGGAGGCCTGATTGGCTCGATTGAGAGGTAAAGATAGGATAGGACTGCCCGATTTTGAGATCACGTTGAAAGTCGTGGGCAGCTTAAACATCTTTTGATCAAAATATGTGAACCGAGAGTCTCAAAGTTTTTTCATGTACTATACTCTACCTAAACCCTGCTTGACTGCCTATATGGGGCCCTATATATACCTAAACCCTGCCTGCCTATATGAGGACCCTATTGTCTACCTAAACCTGGTCTATCTGGGACCCCATATAGCATCTCCAGGGACAAGTGGTCGGGAGATGTCATGATAGCGGTCTGGATCGGATGCAGAACAAAAGGAAAAGTCAATGACTCGTCAGAGAAACGTCACCTGTGAGTCACAAGATGTGACTACATTATAATCACATATGTCTGCACAGGCTGTGTAAACTGGTGTCTGACACTATATGGTCACTGTATGGTGGTAATAAGTCTGCAGAGCCTGTGTACCCTAGTATATACCACTATATGGTGGTCTTATTTGTCTTTGTAGACTGATCAGTAATAGAGTAGGGGTATTATTCAGTCACTATGTGGTGGTAATTTGTGGTCATGTTCTTGTGGTATAATCAGGTCCAAATGTTTGTAGTGTTATTGGTAATGTTGGTCTTGGTATAGTGGGATTTGTTTGGTAGCAGTATGATAGTGATATGTATGGTGAGGTATTTGCCCCTTGTATTATCTACATTATCTAACTGCATGTTCTGGTAAATGTTTGTGGTCGGGTGATGGGCGAGGGGGGGGGGGGGTTAGGGGGCCAGATCCAAAAGTTTGCTATGGGGCCCAGGCTTCTCTAGTTACGCCCCTGCACCCAATATAATGGGTTCTCCCCAAATTAGGAAGGTAGATAGGTACATATTGTTTTTACTGACCTTGGAAAACACCATACAATATTGAGTGGCAGTGGTGGAATACTGTGATTAGTGATGCTTGCCAGACTGAGAATTTAAGAAAGGGAGAAATATTAGTGGCAATAGTGGCAGCCCCCATGAGTTCCCATGAGCTCCATGAGTGTCCATATGCTGGTTGGGCATACCTGCATTACAGAGCTTATAGGGGTTTTCTCACCACAATCATAAGCTTTAAACATGTAGGCAAAGGTAATTGAGAATTATTACCATATGCTTTGCTGTTCTGTTTTTGCTTACTTTCAGAGTAGATCTACTCTCTGTTTCTATACACTAGCTCTCTAGGTTACTGACCACCTCTCTGTGCTCCCAAAGCTCCAACTCTCATAGCCAACTATAGTGATGTAACTCCCTACGTGTTTTCAGCCAGGGAGTTTTTTTCCCTTTTTGTTTTTGAAAAATTTTAAAAACCTTTTGAGAGCTCGTACCCTTCTGCCGCTTTTTAAATGCATTTGTTACAATGTCCCCTAACGGGGTCATTTAGGAAAGCAAGTGATATGCCAATCACTGCTGTAGAACCACCCACATCCTAACTTGGAAAAGGGAGCCTGGAGCTCGCTGTAAAGAACAAGCTCTGTTAATCAGCAGGGTGAGAACACCCCTTTAAAGATGTAAATTTATTACTTTAGGTTTGGAGCTGGAGGCATTTGTATAGCAATAGCTCCAATTCCAAACATATTTCAAGGAGTTGTCTCACTACAGGCTTTCAGCCTACCTCAGTGTGTCTGACATGATAGGATTTTTTTAAATTTAGGGGGGTGCTTCTTGTTCCCCTTTCCTCCCCCTCCCCCTCCCCTCGCCAAAAAGGCAGCTCTCCCGCCGTAACTTTTATACAGCAGGGGGAGGGCCAGGGGGTTTGCTGCCAGGTTTCCCTGTGTGTGCCTGCCCAGGTTTGTGGGGTGCTCACTGTGGGTCAGCTGCACTGTGCTGTGGCCGAGCTCTTGCTGCTCCTCCCACAGAGTCAGGAGACAGGAGAGGGTGATTTTTGAGTGGGAGAGGTCTGTGAACTGTGTAAGAATAGTAGGCAGGGGGGGGTGAAGTTTCCTATACCCCCCGCTTAGCATACAAATCCCACGGACATCTCCCAACAACAAACACAAACACTGTCCCCCCCATCAGAAAAGACAAGGGCAGTGTGAAGGTTTTTTCTTTAAAACACCATGTGTCCTTACAGCAGGAAGGGGGGCTATGAAAACCTTCAATGCCCCCCTGATCTGTTCTATTAGATAGTAAAGCTTACGAACATCTGATTTTTTGTAACAAATCATGCTGTCACATCGTACTGACCACAGTCGCTCACCCCCCTGCTCTCCTCAAATTTTTTAGAGAGCAAGAGGGGGAGGCAAACGGGTTAATGCAGGCAGACAGCTACACACAGGGGAGTAGGCCCTCCCCTCCCTACAGAAGCATCCATATGTGTGGGGGGGCTCTGTGCTCTGACCTGTATTGAGAAACTGAAGAGTCACCCGCCTGGCAGCCAGTGAGATAACAATCAAAAAGGTCTGCTGTATAGTATTTGAGGACTGTGCCCCCTATACCCGGGTAAATCAAAATCGGGAGGGCTTTGTAAGAACATTTATTTCAAAGCTGCTTGTTTTTTAAAGATCTTTTAATTTTAAAACCGAATCATTGTAGCGAGACAACCC
>JAODAL010022254.1:0-65169 GCA_025379985.1 Phyllomedusa bahiana | reverse complement strand
CTGGTTGATACTAAAACCGTTTCAATTCTCTCCTGATAGGCTGCCAGCGCTGGTTGCTATAGCTACAGACCTGTTCAATCTCCCTGATAGGCTGCCAGCACAGGTTTGCTATACTACAGACCCGGCATCTACTGCACCTAGTAGAAGTCAGTAAACATCCCTCAATTCAAAGTGAAACCAAGACAACAGGACTAAGGTAAGATGAATCAATGTAGTGAGACAACCCTTTTAACAATTAAAGGGGTCGTCCATTCTTGTAAAAAAATATTCTGCTGGGAGTTGTTGAAAGGGTTTTCTAAGACTTTTAAAAATCTCCCTATCACCTCTCACTGTGCTAAAATATAAAATTATCCCATACTTACCTCTGCCGTCAACACTGTTTCGGTGCTGCCAGAGCTCCAGTGCTCCCCACATTCCTGGTCCCACACTGATGATGTCACGTTTATGGATGAAAATTCGAAAACCAATCTCTGGCCTGCAGGTACATCATGTGACCACAGAGCTCAGTGATTGGCTGTATTAGAGTAATAAGTTATTATCATACATGCCAACTCTCCCGTTTTTGGCGGGGGGGTCCCGCTATTTGGGGTCCCCTCCCGCCCTCCCGGGGGAGTTGGCATTCCTCCCGCCGCCAGAAGGCGGCGGGGGTTCATTAAATGGACCGGCGACAGAGTAGCGCTAGTGCGCTACTCTGGCGCCGCCGGGCCGCTCCACAGGCGGGTGAGCGGCCGCCTGCGCCCGCTTCACCCGCCGGAGTCTCGCTGTGCAGGGAGGAGGCAGGAGGGATCGCTCCCTCCTCCCTCCTCCCCCTGTATGTCCGGCGCGGTGGGGTGCGCCGCACATACAGGTCAGCGGCGCGAGGGGAAGTGACGCCGCGGCTGCAGGGAGTGACGCGCAGCTGCTCTCATTTCCCCCTGCGCCGCTGAGGAGATCGTCCGGAGCGGCCGTGCTGCAGGAGCCTGGTGAGGTAAGTGGATTTTATTATTTTATTTTTATTAGCAATAGGGGGCTCTTCCTGGCAACAATGGGGGTACTACCTGGCAACAGAGGGGGCACTACCTGGCAACAGAGGGGACATCTACCTGGCAACAATGGGGGCACTACCTGGCAACAATGGGGGCACAAACTGGCAACAGAGGGGGCATCTAAATGGCAACAGAGGGGCACTACCTGGCAACAATGGGGGCACTACCTGCAACAGAGGGGGCACTACCTGGCAAACAATGGTGGCACTACCTGGCAACAAGGGGGGCACTACCTGGCAACAAAGGGGGCATCTACCTGGTAACAATGGGGGCACTACCTGGCAACAAAGGGGGCAACTACCTGGCAACAATGGGGGCAACAGCTGGCAACATTTGGGACCATCTACCTGGCAACAATGGGGGCCAAACCTGGCAAAAAGGGGGGCACTACCTGGCAACAATGGGGCACTACCTGCAACAGAGGGGGCATCAACCCTGGCACCAGCGGGGGCCCTACCAGGCCACAGAGGGGGCACTACCTGGCAACAATGGGGCACTACCTGGCAACAGGGGACATATACCTGGCAACAAAGAGGGGCACTACCGGGGCAACAGAGGGGACATATACCTGGCTACAGGGGGGCATATACCTGGCAACAGAGGGGAAATCTCCCGGCAACATGGGGGCACTACCTGGCAACAATGGGGCACTACCTGGCAACAGAGGGGGCACTACCTGGCAAAAAAGGGGGCACTCCCTGGAAAATAAGGGGGGCACTACCTGGCAACAATGGGGACATCTACCGGGCAACAATGGGGGCACTACCTGGCAACAATGGGGCACTACCTGGCAACAATGGGGGCACCTACCGGGCAACAGAGGGGACATCTACCTGGCAACAATGGGGGCACTACCTGGCAACAAGGGGGGGGCACCTCCCTGGCAACAGAGGGGGCTCTACCTGGCAACCACGGGGCCCTACCTGGCAACAATGGGGGCATCTAACTGGCAAACAATCGGGGCACTACCTGGCAAACAATGGGGGCACCTACCTGGCAAACAATGGGGGCACCTACCTGGCAAACAATTGGGGCACCTAACTGGCAACAATGGGGGCACCTACCTGGCAAACAATTGGGGCACCTAACTGGCAACAATGGGGGCACCTACCTGGCAAACAAAGGGGGGCACCTACCTGGCTAACAAAGGGGGGCACCTACCTGGCTACAGAGGGGCAATCTACTTGGCTACAAGGGGCATCTACCTGCCTGTAAGGGGCACTACCTGCTTATGGGGGGTTAACTACCGGCTATAAGGGCATCTACCTGGCTTTTTTCCAAAGCCGTTATGCAGTTTAGGTGGAGCGGGTGTGGCTTTTTGACGGGCGTGGCATACCGACAAGATGGGCGTGTCCATGCAAATTTTTGCCGCGACGCGCTTAGCGCGCCGCCCACTAGAATCTCCTGCTTTTTCATTTTCAAAAGTTGGCAACTATGGTTATTATGCAGAAACATTGAAAGATACAGCTCACTGACTGTATACTGTGTATGCTGTGTATACCAAGCAGATAAATGGGGTGCTCGGATCCGGTCCTTAGGCAGGAGGGCATAGGCAAACAGTCCAAAGAAAAACTAGTTTCTGATCCAGCATACCCGAGGGTGTGAAAAAAATTTTTTTACATAAAAATGGGGCATCTAGCCATTCCCTTTTGTCCGGGAGATTGTTCGCCATGCAGACTTGCTGATAGGACTGTCACAGTAGATGCAGACTTGCACTCCTGCAGCCTTAAAGGGGTTGTCTCACTACATTGATTCATCTCACCTCAGTCCGTTTTCTTGGTTTCACTTTGAATTCAGGGGGTGTGTTTACTGGCTTCTACTAGGCTGCAGTAGAAGCCAGGTCTGTAGCTATAGCAACCATTGCTGGTAGCCTATCAGGAGAGATCAAACAGGTCTGTAACTATAGCAACCAGTGCTGGCAGCCTATCAGGAGAGATCAAACAGGTCTGTAGCTATAGCAACCAGTGCTGGCAGCCTATTAGGAGAGATCAAACAGGTCTGTAGCTATAGCAACCAGTGCTGGCAGCCTATCATGAGAGAGTAAACAGGTCTGTAGCTATAGCGACCAGTGCTGGCAGCCTATCAGGAGAGAGTAAACAAGGTCTGTAGCTATAGCGACCAGTGCTGGCAGCCTATCATAAGAGAGAAAACAAGGTCTGTAGCTATAGCTATAAGTAGAAACGGATCCAAAATCGGATTCAACAAGCTAAGTGAAGATACCCTAAGGGGATATTCACACTACATTTTTTAGATGCGCGTTTGGATCCATGTTTCGGACCCAAAACGGACCCAACAATGCATCTAACAATGTGCAAAATGTAAAGCATGCATCAGCGTTCAGACGATACGTGTTTTACATGCATCTTTCGGATTCGTTCAAAGAATTGACCTGTCAGTTCTTGATCTGTTTCACGCAGCAGACGCCCTATTTAAAACTATAGGGTGCGATCCTGCTGCACCAAAAATGCAGCCATACACACAGCACACTTTGGGTGCGTGCTTGACGCAGCGTTTTTCGGATTGATAAATGGATTGAAAAGCGGCGTGTGACTGCAGCCTTAGGCTATGTTCACACGGCTTAATGACGGCATAATTGCGGGACGGATTTCGCCCGCAATTACGCCGTGTGCTCATCAGTGGGGGCGGGGCGGGGGGGCTTGCAGCCCGCCGGCCCCATAGACATTCATTACCAGCGGCGCGTATCCTGCCGTGATAATTGACATGTCACTTCTCTCCCCGCTCGTCATATTTTGCGAGCGGGGAGAGGAGAGGGAATCCATAGTTCTCTATGAGAACTCTGGATTACCGTAATGACTGGGATGGATTTCAGCCCGTAACTCGCGCAGTACGGCACGAAATACGGAACGAAATCCGTCCCAAAATCAGCCGTGTGAACATAGCCTTAACCCCTTAAGGACCCGCCGTTTCTTTGTTGACACGTTCGTTTTCCCGTCCTCGCCTTCCCAGAGCCATAACTTTTATTTTTCCACCTACATAGACCTATGAGGGCTTTTATTTTGCGGGACAAGATGTACTTTCTAATGGTGTTATTCACTATACTATAGAATATACTGGGAAACCGCAAACAAATTCCAAGTGGGACAAATTGTGAAAAAAAATGTATTTTCGCCATGTTTTCCGGGTATTTTGCTTTTACGTTTTCAATTCTTCGGTCAATACAATGTGTTAATCTGTATTCCTACAGGTTGTTACGCATCGGCAATACCAAACTTTTGTAGGGTTTTTCCGTTATGTTTTGGTACCGTAAAAAAATTTCCAAACATTTTCTTTTTAAAAATTTGCGGCGCCATTTTGTGCGACCAATAACTTTTTTGTACTAAAAACCTACGGACGCCCAGTGAGGCCGCATTTTTTTGCAGGCTGAAGTGCCCTTTTTATTGCTAGCATTTGGAATGCGTTTGATTTTTTGGGATCACTTTTATTCCATTTTTTTGAGTGACGTAAAATACCAAAAAACGCAAATTTGGGCTTTTGGGAATTTTTTTTCTTCTACGGTTTTCCAGCGCACGGGATAAATGTTGTTATATTCTTTATAGATGGGACTTTTTCGCAGCGGCGATACCAAACATGTGTAACTTTTTTATTATTTTAAATGATTTTATTTGTAAAATGGGGAAAGGGGGGTGATTTGAACTTGTAATACTTTTTTTTTTTGTACTTTAATACTTTATTTTTTTCCCCTGAAAACAATGAGTCCCGCTAAAGGTGCTTGACCACTAGGTGGCGCGATTGTTAAACAGTCTAATGCATTGCATAGTCAATGCATTTGACTGTACCAAGATAGCGGTTTTCCCCACTTCCTGTCTACAGCGGAAAGTGGGGCAAACCAGGACATGGAAGTGACAGGAGCCTTCACTGGGCTCCCCGCTGCCATGTCCGGGGTCGGATCGCTGCAGCTATGCTGCGGCGATGCCGATGACCCTGACGATTGGTGCGTGACACCGATCGGCGGTAATTCAGACGCCGCGGCCATCTTTGCTGCGGTGTCTGACGGGTTAAACAGCGCCAGCAGGCGGCGCCACCCGCCCGGCTCTGTTACTGCCGGGTGTTTGCGCGATCAGCCGCTAACACCCAGGGGCTGTGCGGGAGGTCGCCGAGCGATCCCCTGCAAAGCCCTTAGCGGCCCTGGGACGTACCAACGTCCAGGGGCGTTAAGGGTTAGGTAAAGTGTGAATAAATTCAAGATAGAAATCAAAAGACCTAATAAGTAAATGAAAATAGCAAAACACATACTTTAAATATTAACACCACATTCGGATTCCTTTTCTTCCGTTGAGCAGAGTTCAGGGCGACGTCGATGTGTCGGAACAGATAAACGCCCAGTTCAGGGTTTCCCAGCTCCTTGGTCATTGTGTGTCCGGCACTTAAGCCGTGTTGAGCTACGTCGGCAGCGGTTTGGTCGGGGACCACTAGGAAGCAGAATCTCTCCTCCACTTCTCTTTATGTCGCCCAAAGTTCTTTCATCTCATTTCTGAAAAAGATTGGGAGACCAAAAGATGTTAGAACGGACAAAAAAAAAAGAATGGAGCTTTAGGGGCTAAACTTTTCCCTCCTTTGGGGGAAAGCACCATAAAGATGAAAGGGGACCATAGGGCCATGCAATGCTCCCTGGGAAATGTAATATGCAAATAAGCTCTAGTGAAGAGAGATAGATCTCTGGTGCCACCTGCTGGAAGTAGCGTCCATTTAGCCACATCTCATCCATTAAAGGGGTTTTGCCACGATGTAATGTTGACGTGGGATCCTCCGAAATGGGTATTTAATCACTTTTCTAAGTATATGTGATTACAAAAAGTGAAGCCTGTGAGAGCCACAGCATTGCTCAGTCCCCCTTAGTTACCTGAAAGCTTACATTAGACCAAACAGTACAGTGACAGGAGCTAATCTGGCTGAGTGTCACGGGTGCCCCCGCTACCCTCAGCTCCGGCAGCCGTGTCCCAGCTCACTTACCCTCCTCACTCCCGAGGCGTCTCCTGTCCCCCGGTGCGCGCGTCACCGCTCACTAGGTCGCGCACGTGCCGGCAGTGTCGAATTTAAAGGGCCAGCGTGCCGGTAATTGGGTATTGCCGGCCTCTGCCCTTATTGAAGCCTGCCTCTTCCTGATGCCCTTGCCAGATCTTTAGTGGCCCATTTTCCTATTGAGAAAGTGTTCCTAAGTCTTGTTCTGATTTTCCGTGTACCGAACCGTTTGCCTCCGTCCCTCGACCACGAATCTTGCCGCCTGCCCTGACCTTCATGCCTGTCCACGACCACGAACCATTGCCGCCTGCCCTGACCAACCTGCCTGTCCCCGACTACGAGCCTGCCTTCCGATTTTATACCACGCTACACCTTGGCTGCCTCCACTTGCAAGTCACGTCAGGGGTAGTGACCTGGTAGTTTCCTGCCGCAGCAAGTCTATCCCTCTTTGCGGCGGGCTCTGGTGAACACCGGGACCTACTTAGATTCCGCTTCCTGGCGTGGCTTACACCACCGCTTGCGTGTTTGCACTTCTTATCCGATGACGGGGAACATGAAGGAGCTTGCAAGGGGCTGGGGAGAAAGTGCAGTGTATGAGTCTGTCCCGCTGTATAAGAATCCACTTGATTGTAATTGTAATTATTTGAGTTAAACATTGTAGACCCTTCCCTTTTTTCCCCACTCTCTGCTCACCCCCTCCCTCTCACCACTGCAGCATCCATGATTTGTTTATCTATTCTCCTGAGCCAGATAAGAGGTAAGGAACTCACTTCATGGCAAAACCCCTTTAAAGAGCTATCAAACATGACTGGGAACTTTGATCAAAAAATGTTTAAGCCACCCCCGGCTTACAACGGGATCTCTAGGCGGGTGGTCCTACTCTATTTTTACCTCTCACTTGAGTCAAATTCAGACTTCGCATTGGGTCAACCGACCTCCATAATCCAGAGAGAAAAAAAAACAAACACCAACCCTGCAAGCATTTCTGCGCTGATATAACAGCCTGTGGAGGGGGCGGGGTGCAAGAGGACCAAAATGGGGCATCCCTTCCTCCCAGTATAAATTAAAAGCAATAATGCCAAATACAACGTATAGTTCTGCACAAAAAAACATTTCTGAAAAACACACTGTGTACCTGGGTGCCACTGGCTTGGTTGCAGCATATATATATAAATATATATATACACGCATTCCAATACCAGTGGCACACCATCAGCTAAAAAGGGCTATACAATACATGGAAACCTCTAAAGAAGCATTTATGCTATCTAAAAATACATGAAAAAACTTTCAGATTCTTAGTTCCCCCACGTTTAGATCAAAAAATGTTTAAGCCATCCCCGGCTACCAACGGGATCTTAAGGCGGGTGGTCCTACTCTATTCTTACCTCTCACTAGAGTCAAATTCAGACTTCTCATTTGGGTCAACAGACCTCCATAATTGGTGCTTTTTTATTTTTCTCTCTGGATTATGGAGGTCGGTTGACCCAATGAGAAGTCTGTTGACTCAAGTGAGAGGTAAGAATAGAGTAGGACCACCCACCTTGAGATCCCGTTGGTAGCCGGGGGTGGCTTATGCATTTTTTGATCAAAACATGTGAACTAAGAATCTCAAAGTTTTTTTTTCCCTACTCAGACATCTCTACCTATCTTGGGAATGGGCCCCGAAAGTGTAAGCTCCGAATGGAGAGACAGTCTATTCTATTCTGCTCCCCTGTATTGCGAACTCCCATAGAACAGAACGGAGCAGACAGCGCTGCCCTGTACTGGAAACTCCTATAGAACAGAATGAAGAAAACAGTGCTCTCCTGTATGGGAACTCCCATAGAACAGAATTGAGAACACAGCGCTCCCCTGTACTGGGAACTCCCATAGAACAGAATGGAGAGAACACAGTGCTCCCCTGTACTGGGAACTCCCATAGAACAGAATGGAGAGAACACAGTGCTCCCCTGTACTGGGAACTCCCATAGAACAGAATGGAGAACACAGCGCTCCCCTGTACTGGGAACTCCCATAGAACAGAATGGAGAGAACACAGCGCTCCCCTGTACTGGGAACTCCCATAGAACAGAATTATATTTTTATAGTATTTTATCGGGATCCCAGGAGCGATTAGATTTTTTTTTAGGAACAGGAAAACCCCCTTAATCGGTGTCACGTTCTAAGGGAATAGAACGCCGGGTATGCGGATCCTCTGGGCCGCCGTGGGAGTAGACGGTAAAACTCATGGCAGTAGCCGAAGTGCGTGACAAGACAGCAGCTGCCGACACAGGTGGTCCCAGGCAGGTAGCAGACTTGGTCCAGCAGCAGATATACAGCAGGTATTATAGAGGATTGGTGCTACGGCAGGAACAGCAGATAGAGCACAGGTACCGCAGGTACAGCAGTCAGAGGTCAAGACAACAACGAACTGACCAGGAGCAAGGGCAGGAAGTTCCTATTATAGCCAGGGGTCAAGACAACAATGAACTGACCAGGAGCAAGGGCAGGACAGGGTTCGCAGGTCAAATAGAGCCGTGCGCACCCTAGGGGGCGCTCTGTGCGCATGGGTTGCCAAGGAGTTGGAGGAAGCAGTGGAGAACTGTAACTGCCAGCAGCACCGCAGGAGCCGGCACAGGTAAGTACTCTGGAAACAGCAGGGGACGCAGCAGAGGCACGGTCCATGATAAGAGCCACGGCGTATACTGTGACAGTACTCCCACTTAAAGGGGTTTTGCCACAATGTAATGTTGACGTGGGAACCTCCAAAATGGGTATTTAATCACTTTTCTAAATATATGTGATTACAAAAAGTGAAAACTCTGAGAGCTACAGCATTGCTCAGTCCCCCTTGGTTACCTCAATGCTTTCCCTAGTCGCGACCATAGGAGCCGACAGGCCGCGCTTGCGTGAATCACTTCTTATCTGATGACAGGCAAAATGAATGAGCTTTTAAGGCAGCGGGTAGAGAGTGCACTCTGAGGCTGTCTTGCTGTATTGAGAATCCACTCTTGTACTGTTTATTATTTCACTTAAGTTTTGAGACGCTCCCTTATTCCTCACTCCTCACTCGCCCCTCCCTCTCTCCCCTGCAGCTTCATGACTCAGCGTGATTTGTTTACATCCTGCTCTTGTGCCGACAGGAGGTACGTAACTGGTCTCTTGGCAAATCCCCTTTAAGCTCTCCCATCCGAGCTTACTGGATACCCCGAAAGCAACCAGAGGTAATCACCTCCTCCTCAGTATCCCAGGAACTTTCTTCATAGGAGGTGTCCTGAATGTCCCGGAAGACTTCTTAGACCTGGGGACCATGTATATCTGCCGGTACGCCGGGTTTGTTACCTGCCTGGGACTCCAATAATAAAAGAGAGAAATATGGACCCGGCGCGCGTATTGCAAAAAAAAGCCCAAGCTAAAGGCTTTTAATAAAAGTAGTTTTTATTCTTAAAAATGCAGAGGGTTTACCTTTGCAAAAATTAAAAACAAAACAAATTAAAACTTGACGCGTTTCGCGCAAGCACCCACGCTTCATCAGTAGTATAGCAGTGATAGAAGTATAGAAGTGATGCAGTCCCTGCCTGGGATTGCGTCACCTGTCTACGGCTACACCTGTCGTGTCACCTGTGCCGCCACCTGCTGTCCTTGTCCCGCACTTCGGCTACCTCCACGAGCTTCACCCTCTACGCTCGCGGTGGCCCAGAGGATCCGCATACCCAGTATTCTATTCCCTCAGAACGTGACAGTAGGAAGGTCCTATTAAAGCCAGGGGTCACAGGTCATGGGCCAGGTAATTTGGACATTGTACCACTACAGCCGAGTAGTGCTGTGTGCACCCTAAGGCTATGTTCACATGGCTTAATTGCGGGGCTTAATTGCGCCCCGAAATTACACCATGTGGACGGGGGCGGGAGTGAGGGGATGGGGGGTTGGCAGCCCGCCGGCCCATAGACTATCATTACTACCGGTTTCAGACTATCATTACACATTTAGGTTGGGAAAATATTTTGATTTTCAGCATCTAAAAATCGCACAAAATTAGTTTTTTGACCCAGATTTTGATGCATACCTTAGGCTATGTTCACACGGCTAAATTGCGGGACGTATTTCGCCCGCAATTACGCCGTGTGTACCAGGGCGGCTGCGGGAGGGCCAGCAGCCCGCCGCCCCATAGACATGTATTATTCTTGGCGCGTATACGCCGCTACTAAATTACACGTTGGTATGGAATTAGGCTCAAAGGGGCTATTCTGTCCTTGTGGGGGTCCAAATTAGCTTAAAAATAACAACGGGTGCACCGAGAAAGAACCTCACAACATGCCTTGTTGCTGTGAAAGTGCTTTCTGCTTTATTCACAAAATGGCAGCTTTTTATTACCTTTGCAAATTAGGAGTTAACAAGAATCACGTGTACCTGGCTGTGAGGGTCTATTGGCATGTCCTCATCTACAGACAACTCCTCAGCTCAGGAATGTTTGGACACAGGGTGTAACTTCTGAAAAGGTGCCATCTTGGATTACACGAAGATCTCTACAAACTACTACAGGCGGCCGTTTGGTTTAACACATTAATGACAAGAGATATACCTACAGCTTTTACATGCTGTATTACATAGGTATGTGCCTATTATATATATATAATATATATATATATATATATATATATATATATATATATATATATATATATATATATATATATATGAGGTATATACTAACTAATACATTAAAATAGAGACACAAAGGATCACACATATATAACCTTTGTTTCCCATCCACTACAATGTCACTTACCTCCCCCCACGGCGGATTCACCGAGCGGGGAGAGGAGACGTAATCCATAGTTCTCTATGAGAACTGTGGATTACCGTAATGACTGGGGCGTATTTCATACGTGCCCAAATAAGCCGTGTGAACCTGACCTAAGGGACGCTCGTGCATGAACAGAATGCCAGGGAAAGCAGTGGAGAACTGTAACTGCCGGCGGCTGCTGGCACTGCTGTACAGACAGAAGCCAGGGCAGGTAAGTAGCGGGCACCGCTGCGGTCCATCACAGGGGCTTGCACCTTGACATCGAGCTTTACCATCTCACACAATGAGGGGATATCGATAGGAAATACCATGAAGGTCAGATAAGTCTGGGTCTTGAGAATGAGCTCTTGAAATTCCCGGCTTAGAATAAAGAAGTGGCCACGCGGAGAAGGTGCGCAAAACTTTTTAACTACTGTTCACCTGCCTCGGCCCTAACATCCTTTTTATTTAATCCTTCCTTCCCAGGGGGAACAGATAACCCAGCGATGAAGATCTGGTTTGACAACAAACTCTTCCATTTCGCGGATATAACAGATCTCTTTTCGCGTCGCATCCTGCCCTTTGAGACTCTGCAATCTAAATTTTCACTGCCAGCTTCCAGTAGGTTCCCATACATGCAGATTGTACATTTCTTTAATAAAATTTTGGGATCCGTCACGGTCTCGCCTCCAACGAGGTTTGAACTACTATGCAAACTCTCATCTTCGACAAGAGGATTGATATCAGACATTTACTCCATATTATCAAATCCCTCCTCTGATAGCTTATTAACCCCTTAAGGACCCGGCGTTCTTTTTTGTTGACACGTTCGTTTTTCCCTCCTCTCGTTCCCAGAGCCATAACTTTTTTATTTTTCCACCTACATAGCCACATGAGGGCTTTTATTTTGCGGGACAAGATGCACTTTCTAATGGTATTATTCACATTACCATAGAATATACTGGGAAACTGCATAAAAATTCAAGTGGGACAAATTGTGAAAAAAAACGTATTTTCGCCATGTTTGCGGGGGTTTTGCTTTTACGGCGTTCAATCTTCGGTCAATATAATGTGTTCTCTGTATTCTACAGGTCGATTCGCATCCGCCAATACCAAACATGTAGGGTTTCCGTTATGTTTTGGTACCGTAAAAAAATTCCAAACTTTTTCTATTTTTGAAGTTTGCGCCGCGGCGCCAGTTTGTGCGACTAATAACTTTTTTGTACTAACACCTACGGACGTCAGTGAGGCGGCATTTTTTGCGGGCTGAAGTGCACGTTTTATCGCTAGTAGTTTGGAATTCATGCGACTTTTTTGATCACTTTTATTCCATTTTTTAAGTGACATAAAATGACCAAAAAACGCAATTTGGGCGTTTGGAATTTTTTTCTTCTACGGTGTTCAGCACACGGGATAAATGATGTTATATCTTTATAGCTCGGACTTTTTCGGACGCGGCAATACCAAATACGTGTAACTTTTTTATTATTTTATTGTTTTTTTTTGTAAAATGGGGAAAGGGGGGTGAATTGAACTTTTAATACTTTTTTTTTTTTGTACTGTAAAACTTTATTTATTTATTTATTTAACTTTAACATTGAGGCCACCTATGGTACTTGACCACTAGGTGGTGCAAATTGTCAATACAGTCTAATGCATTGCATAGACAATGCTTTAAAGACTGTAACCAAGATGGCGGTTTCCCCACTTCCTGTCTGCGGACGGAAGTGGGGCAAACCAGGATATGGAAGTGACAGGAGCCTTCCCAAGGTTCCCCGCTGCCATGTCCGGGGGGGCGGATCATTGCAGCTATGCTGCGACGGTGCCGATGACCCTGACGATCTGTGCGCGACACCGATCGTTCTTCATTCAGACGCCGCGGCCATCTTTGCCGCGGGGTCTGACGGGTTAAACCGCGCGGGCGGGGGACGCTGCCCGTTCGTGCTGTAACGGCCGGGTGTTAGCGGCGATTAGCGTAACGATCCCCCTGCAAAGCCCCTTAGAGACCCTGGGACGTACTCATAGGTCCAGGGTCCTTAAGGGGTTAAAACATCCATATATGGTTAAATGGGAATCCTATGTACAGAGGGATATATCTGCAGAGGAATGGCGAACCATATGGCAGAGGGCTCCTCAGACCTCCCTTTGTAATCTTTACAAAGAGAATCAATATAAAATCTTGATGATGTGGTATCATACACCTGCTTTTCTGCACAAACTCAATCCAACGATTCCAGACTGCTGCTGGAGATGCGATGGTGCAACGGGGAATATCTGGAATGCCCAGTAATTAGGGGGTTCTGGAGAAGCGCCAAACAACTCATTAAAGGTGTCATTAAATGGGATGCTCCTTCAGACCCTCTATTCTATTTGCTTAAAGGGGTTTTATCATTTCATTAAATGGTCTTCAGAATAATGGGACAGTGAAAACAATTAACTTTGCAATTAGATGTCATTAGCAAAGCTGTCTTGTATTCACAGTATTCCTTATCTTGTGTTTTTGTTTACACTGATATCCAGTCCTGGTCGAATCCCTCCGGATCCCTCCTCCTTGCATTTCACTATCTGAGAGCTAATTTACATTCTGTACAGCCCCCGGTCGGTCGTATTCACGGAGCTGTGTCTGTCACTCAGAGTAAGGGACCGGCACATTTTCACTTTATACAGCCAGAAGAAACAGAATTACACTGAAGGGCTTACACTATCAGAAAACAGCACAATTTGTGTCGATCCCTGCCTGACTCAGAGTTAGGGGCCGTAACATTTTCTCTCTCCACACCCAGCAGAAACAGACTGCAACAGATTCTACAATCAGAAAACATAACAGTTTTGTCCCCGGTGCCTAACTCTCCTGCATAGAAGGGAGATCTGTGCCGTTCATAGAGCTGTTACAAATCTCCAGCTGTGAGAGGAGAAGATATCAGTTGCTCAGTCTAGATTGAATGCAGCCTGTGGTATGTATACAGCTCTTACAAAATAAGACTGATAGGGAGAGACACAGTGACATGTGGACTCAGTCTCGGGAGCCAGCATGCACAGTGAAGGGGGGGGATGATGTCACCCAGCTGGGAGGGGAAGAAACGCCCCTGCATTTCTAGAGTTGAGAAGCCGAGAGCAGTGTGAATCAGCCGAACTGAGGAAGCGATACATCCCCTTTAACTTAACTACCACCCCAGTAAAAAATCAGACATTGAAAATGGTCCTTTATATTCTTACTGTGGATAGGTGTCTGCTTTCGCTATTTTGGAAGCGTAGAAATCCTCCATCGAAGGATGACTTAATAAAGCGAAACAAAGAGGTTAGGAGGATGGAGTATTTGACAGCTTCCTTAAATAATACCCTAGAATTGTATGAAAGGGTTTCTTGTTAATGGGATACATATGTGAGTGCTAATGCTCACTGAGTTTTTGACCAGTCCTTTTTCTCTCTGGCCTGGACCCAAAGTGTATAACAAGATGTTTGAATCATACTTACCTATTCTCCCGTCCCCTTCCCCTCTAGCGTGTCTTATCCATTGTGAGTTTGTCCATTAAAGGGAAACTGATTGTTGTTGATGTTTCCCTTTGTGTTAGTACATTTTACAGGTTGATATATACTTTTTGCAAAGACATTGATTTATGATTATTCACAACGTTTTGAACACCACTTTATGTACTGTTTTTTTTAAAAACTTTAATAAAATACTTTAAAACAAAAAAAAAAAAAAAAAAAAAAAGGGGCCACGCTCCCTTGGTTACCCCTCCATTCATTTCAAGGGGATTTTAAGAAGTCGAGAATTTCGCATTGGGGCGTACGGAAACCCCCTTTAAAAGAATGGAGAGAAACCATTTCCCCATTTCTGAGCGGGATTTGGGGTATCCTTTTTGAGACAGTTTCAGGAAAAAAAACTAGCTGACATTTTTGAAAATAAAAAAATAATAAAAAACAGCCCTGTCCCCGAAAAATTTTTATATCACCTCATAAAAAAGTCAAAGGAAAAAAGTGACACAGAATAAAAAACTTGTTTTAGCGACTTTTCCTGTTTAAAAAAGAAACAAATGAAAAAACTTGAAAAACACCCTGTTTACCATTTCTCTGATACTATTAAAGAGGAAAAAAATAAGTTCATAAAATAAAACCATATAACCATATATATCCCAGATCTCAGCTCCCCCTCTACAATAACCCATATATCACAGAGCTCGCTCCTCTCCTCTACAATAACCCTAAATCACAGACCACTCCCCTCCCTATCATATAACCCATATATCACAGAGCTCAGCTCCTCTCCCTATCAATAAACCCCATATATCACAGGCTCCTCCTCTCCTCTATCTATAAACCCAAATCACAGAGCTCAGCTTTCCCCTTTCCCCCTATCATATAACCTTATTACACAAACCAGCTTCTCTTTCCCCTTCATATAATCCTATATATCCAGAGCTTTTTCTTCTCTTCCTCTATCATAAACCCTATTATCACAGACCTCACTCCTCTCCCCCCTATCATTAACCCTAAATTCCAAGCTCAGCCCTCTCCCTACATATAACCCTAATACACAGAGCTCAGCTCCTCTCCTCTATCATATAACCCAATATCACAAGCTCAGCTTCTTCTTCTATCACATAAACCATATATCACAGACCCCCCCCCCTCTCCTCTATCATATAACCCTATATATCACAGAGGAAAAGCTTCCCCTCTATCATACAACCCATATATCACAGAGCCACTTCTCTCCTCTATCATATAATCCTATATATCACAGAGCTCAGCTCCCCTCCTCTATCATAAAACCCTATAAACACAGAGCCAGCTCCCTCTTTATCATATAACCCTAAATATCACAAGCCCAGCTTTCCTTTTCCCCTATCATATAACCATATATCACAGAGCTCAGCTCCTCTCCTCTAGCAGATGTCTCAGCAACCTCTATGAGAGCTTTAGAAATACCGTTTACCTTTTCTCAGAAAACTTCTCGGTGAGATAATTATTGCTGACGAGTTTAATTTCTGAAAATGTCCACGAAGACGTCAGCTCGGAGGTGAGATTAAGTCGTCCCTTATTCAAGATGTCCAGGATTTCACTAACTACCCACCTGTTTCGTTAGAGCAAACAGCAGTTTCAGTACAAAACAGTTGGAGAGAAAAATGCGAAGAATAAGGTCAGACAATTCCCAACACAGACCACTAACGCTAGTTTTTATTGGCTCTATAAAGCAGACTAAAATCTAATCAGCTTTTGACTTCATATTTTGGATGTACAACTAAACTGGTCGTGCACCAAAACTAGCATTACTGTCATATGCCGGGACTGACAATCATTAGTTAATGCGCCTAAAAAAGTATCCCTGTGCGTCCTCCATAACAAAATGCGCCTATGAGGGCATAGTCACATCATTAAAGTGTATAGTTATGCACCGCATAACAAGCATTGTTAACGCAGCTATTTACAAGTATTTGTAAGGTGCAATTACAAGAATTGTGAGTGTGCACATATAACAATGTATATGCTGTTAGACGCATATAACAAGCCTAGTGTTAGGCGCATGTCTACAAGTATTCGTTTAGAGGGCATATACAAGTAAGAGTAAGGTTCATTACAAGAATAGTGGTGAGGTGCCTTTACAAGTATGTGTTAGGCGCATTAACAAGTTATGTGATGATGATTCCCTACAGAATTGTGTTCAGGCCCATTACCAGTAAGGTTAGGTGCATTACAATTAATTATGTCTCGGGGCATTACAAGTAGTTTAGGGTGCATAACACAGTAAGTGATTAGTGGTGGGGGCATTATCTAATTATGTTGTTCTAGGGCCGCATTACAAAGTATGTTTGTTAATCGATCATTACAAGCATGTGTTATAACGGCATCTAAAGCTGTAGTTAGGACGCATATATCAGTTATGTTTAAAGTTTGCATTACAAGTATGTGGTGTTATAGTTAGGCAGTTATACCAAGTATGTGATTTTTAGTGTGCATTTACAGTATGTGTTAGGTGCATTACAACGTATGTGATTAGGCCTCCCTTAACAAGTATGTTTATGCGCATTACAAATAGCTGTGTTTAGGCGCCTTACAAGTATGTGTTATAACTCGCATATACCATAATGAGTTTAATGTTAACATATAAGCCAAGAGCTTTGATAGGTTCATGTACACGGAATGGTGAATAGTGTGCAATACAAGTAAGTGATTAAAGGGCATAGCAAGTATTGTTTAAGCGCATAACAGAGTATGTGTTCGGACGCATAACAATCAATGTTTAGACGCATATACAAGTTATGGTGTAGGCGCCAATTACTATATTTAATAGGATAGAGGAGCCTTTACACGAATTGTGTTAGTGTCTACCAATTACAATTAAGAGTTAGTCCATACAAGCATGTTTAAGACATCTTACCCAAGTTATGATATAATTAAGGCCCACTGTACACAGGTATGTGTTTGGGGCATTCAATTATGCTGTTAGGTCGCACTTCTACTAACTTATGTTGTTAGGCTGCATTACAATTATTGTAGGAGGGGCATTACAAGATACGTGTGGTAAGGGGGCATACAAAGTATGATTAGGGGCAATACAAGTATGTGTTAGGCGCGTTACAAGTACAGTGTTATTTGCATTACAAGTAATGTGTTAGGCGCATTACAATTGCATAAGGGCGTTTAGGCGCATAACAAGTATGTATTAGACGCAATTATTACAAAGCTGTGTTAGACGCATTACAAGTATGTGTTCCGGCACATTGTACACATAGTAGTTACGGCTCATTACAAGTATCTCTGCTTCACCATAAAAAATTAAGACAATCTGTAGTGGTGATGTTAGGCCCATTACCAGTACATGTGTTTGCGAGGCATTATAACAGGTATGTGTTAAGACGACTAATACACGCATGCTGTTAACGCATTACCATTAAGTGGGTAAGGCACATTACAAATAATATGTGCGTTAGTGCGCTTACTAAGTCATGTGTTATGCGCATTATCAACGTAATGTATTGATAAGGGAAACATTACCAAAGTATGTGTTAAAGGAGCATAACAAGACAATTGGTGTTAAGGAGGGCATTAACAATTATGTTTTAGGGGAGGTCCCCCCTATTACAATTATAGTTGTAGGATAGAGAGTTCCAATACAAGTTATAGAGTTTAAGGCCCATAACAGAGTCTAGATTAGGTCCCATTACAAGTATGTGTTTAGGTCCCATTACAAATATGTGTTAGGTGGCAATACAGTAATGTGTTATGGCGCATTAACAAGTATGTGTTTGTGGCGCATTACAATGTATGCGAGTTTATAGGTACATTTAACAAGTATGTGTTAGATGCATTACAAGATATGATGTTAGGCGCATTACAAGTATGGTTTAGGTACATTACACAAGTATGTTTTAGGTGCATTACAAGTAAGTGTGTTGAGGTTGCACTACAAGTTATCGATTTAGGTGCATTTACAAGTAGTTTAGTATACAATTCACAAGTAATGTGTCTTATTGTCCATCTACAAGTATGTTTTAGGGAGCGCATAACAAGAATTATGTTAAGGTGGTGTCATATACAAGTATGTGTTAGGCGCATTACAGTTATGTGCTTAGGCCCATTACAAGTCAAGTGTAGATGTCGCATACAAGTATGTGTAGTCGCATTACAAGTATGTTGTATAGGTGCACATACAAGTATGTGTTAGGCCCATTAACAAGTTATGATTTATAGTCCGCTATTCACAAGTCACATGGTCTTATTAGGCGGAGTCCATATACAAGTATGTGTATGTATTTCCGTATTACAAGTATTTGTCTAGGATGTGCCACTTACAAGTTATGTGTAAGGCCCATATACAAGTAATGTGTTATAGGGGCCCTTAACAAGGAAGTTTTATGCGCATAACAAGTAAGTGTTAGAAGCCGCATTAGCAAGTATGTGTTTATTGCCCGTTCTGTTAACAAGTATGTGTTAGTGGGCAATACTAAGTTATGAGTCTGAAAGGCGCCGCATTATACCTAGTAATGAGTTAGGGGCAATACAATGTAGTGTTATGCGCCCACTACAAGTATAGTGTAGCCCATATATCAATTACATGTTGATAAAGGCCCATTACAAGTATGTGTTATGCCCGATTACAAGTATTTGTGTTTAGAGCATTACAAAGTAATGTGTTAGGCCCATTACAAGTATGTGTTATGCGCGATGTTTAACAATGTATGATGTTTGCGCATTACAAGTATGAGTTAGGCTCGCATTACAAGATATAGTTGTTTTATGAGCTTTGCATATACAGTATGAGTTAGGTGCAATTACAATGTAATGCTGTAAGGTGCATTACAAGTCTTTTGTTAGGACGCATTACAATTATGTGTTAGATGCAGTAACAATGTATGTGTTAGGGCGTGCATTACAGAGTCTGCGTTGTCTAGATTCATTAACAAGTATGTTGTTACAGAAGCGCATTACAAGTATGCAGTTAGACGCTAATATCAATATTGTTCTTAGCGCATTACAAGTATGTGTTAGGCCCATTACAAGTATCGTTGTTATCGGCATTACAATTAAGTGTATAGGGCCCATTACAATTATGTGTTAGGACACGCATACAAAGTATGTTTTGTAGGCCATTACAAGTATGTCGCTACGGCCGCATTATTTATACTTGTTAATGAGAAGGAAATGCTCACACCGAACCCTGCGATGGTGACCATCGATATATAGGTGTATTACGATACTCTGTCTAATGAAAGCTATGTGCTCATGATTTGCGCGAATACGCGGCACAAACATCTATAATTGTTT
Source organism: Phyllomedusa bahiana (assembly GCA_025379985.1). Classification (NCBI taxonomy): domain Eukaryota; kingdom Metazoa; phylum Chordata; class Amphibia; order Anura; family Hylidae; genus Phyllomedusa; species Phyllomedusa bahiana. The sequence continues at coordinate 45,627 of JAODAL010022254.1, read as the reverse complement.
ATGATTATGTAATTACCCCAATCGAGGGCAGCCATACTCTTCTATCATTACAAGAATACTTCGAAAAGCGCCTTAACACATACATTTAAATGGTGGCCTTACACTACTTTCTAAGGCGCCTAACAACACATAACTTGTAATATGGCACAAAACACATACTGTAAAGCGCCTACACAAACTTGAAAATGCGCCTAACACATACTTGTATAGTGACCTGAACACATACTTGAAAACTGCGCCTAATCACATACTTGTTATGGTCGGCTATACACAAACAAGTGAATGGAGCCAAACACATACTTGTACTGGATCTAACACATACTTGTAATGCGCCCTAACAACATACGTATGAAATATGCGCCTAACACTATACATTGTAATGGTCCTTCCCACTAATACTTGTACTGGTCCACATACTTTGTAATCTGGATCTAACCTAACATACTTGTGAATGCGCCAAACACATAGCTTTAAATGTGGTCCCACTACAGATACTTGTAATTTACCTAACACAAACTTCGATGAGCATCAAGCACACTACCACAAACTTGTAATGCTTCCTAAACATACTGTAATTGCGACTAAACATAACTTGTTAAGCCACCTTAACAACATACTTGATAATCGCATCCATACACATACTTGAAATGCCGCCTAACACATAACTTGTATATGCACCTAACACCAGAACTTGTAATAGCGCCTTAACCCAAACTTGTAGAATGTTGCGCCTCACACATACACTGTTTAATGCACCCTAACAACATACTTGTTAATTGGCCTAACCCATACTTGTCAAAAGGGCGCCTAACACAAAACTTTTAATGCAGACTAACATAACTTGATAATGACACCTAACACATACATAGTAATGGCATCCTAACACATATCTAGCCTAATGGGCCTCAACACATTACTTGTAAAATGGGTCCTTAACACATACTTGTGATTGCCCCTAACACATACTATGTAATAGCGCCTAACACATACGATGGTAATTGCGCCTACACATACATTAACGCACCTAACACATACTTGTACTGGCGCTAACACATGACTTTGTTAATGCGCCTACACAAACTCAAGTAATGACACGCCCTAAACACATACTATGCGTAATGCAGCCATAAACACATACTTGATAATGAGACCTAACACATACTTGTAAAGCACCTAACACTCATCAGAGACGCCACATACTTTGTACAATGGTCCTAACACAATAGCTTGTACAATTGCGCCTAACACAAACTTGTAGAGTTTATTGATGGGCCCAAACACAAACATAGTAAGGAACTAACCAATATGCTTGTAACATCTTCCTAACCATAACTTGTAATGGTCCCTACACACATACTTTAATTTACCCTTAGACAGCATAACTTGTAATGTCACCTAACACATACTTGTAATGCGTATCCTAACACATACTTGTAAATGCGGACCTAACAAAAACTGTTGTAATGCACCATAAACACATAACTTGATAAATAAGCTAACAAACACATACTCTGTAATGCAGGCCTACCACATAACTTGTAATGCACCAAACACATACTTGGATAATGCAGCCAACACAGACTGTTAATAGGGCCTAACACATACTTGTCATGTCAATCCTAGACACATACTTGTAATGTAGCGCCTAACACATACTGTATATGCGCTCAAAAACTAATACATGTAATGGCCTCACACATACAATGGAAATGCACCTAATACATACCTTGTAAAGCGCCAACACAACTCTGTGTAAATGGGCCTAACACATAACTTGTAATGCTCCTATCACCTACTGTGGATGGCGCCTAACAACATACTTATAATTGCTACCTAACACATACAGGTAAATCCTCAATCACATACATTGTAAATGGAGCCTAACACCATACTTTAACACCTAACACATACTTTGTAATGAGGCCAACACATACTAATGATAATTGCGCACTAACACTATACTTGTAATGGAGCCTAACACAATACATTTTAATTGCCGCCCTAACACATACCTGTAATGGCCAAACACATACTTGGTAATGGCCTAACACATACTTGAATGCTCCAAATCACATACATGTAATCATGCGAGCACATAACAACGATACCTGTAATGCTGCGGCCATAACACATACTGTGTATGGGCACCACAAAGCACTATACTGAAAGTTACCGCCTAACACTGACTTATAACGGGCCTACCACATACAATGTAATAGCACCAAACAATCAACATAGTAAATGCGCCAAACAACACTTATACTGTGAAATGCGCCTAACACATGACTTGAAATAGGGAACCTTACAACAACAACTGTGTAATGGCACCAAACACATAACATCGTTATATCGAGCGTCCTAACACATACACTTGAATACTGCCACTAACACATACTTCGAAAACGGAGGCTCAAACACATACTTGTAATCGCCTGAACACATACCTGTAATAGGAGCCATAAGAAAACCCATACTAATTAAATGGGCCTAACACATACATGTAATGCCGCCAAACACATACTTGTAAATGCACCTAATCACATTTTGTTAATCCCATTCCTGAGGTTCCTAACATCATACTATGTCAAGACTGAGGAGGTCCAATAACACATCTAGACTTTAATGATCGTCCAAACACATACTTGTTAATGGACCAAACACATACTTGGTAAAGCACTCTAAAACCCATACTATATAATGCGCCTAACCCATAACTCAGTATACGGGCCTACCACACCATGTATAACGCACACTAACCACATACTTGTAACGTCCACCTGAACACATATCTAGGTAGATTTGCGCTCTAACAAATACATACACATAGTAATAATGAGCCTGACAACCAACCTCAATAGGCGCATTTGATTCTATGGAGCCGCACAGCGCATGCATTTTTTACTTACCATTATATTTTAACTATGCAAGGTATAGCTTGACACCTGAACAATTTTGATAAGGGTCAGAATTTTCTGGGCGCACTTTAACACTTATTAAATGCGAACCAACAACCCCTAGAGACGAAATCCTCCCTTGATAATCGTGGACCAACTCGCCCTTTAAAATACTACAACCTATACTCTGGCAAACCGATACGATTGTCCACATTTCTCAACAATGTCTAAGGTATTTTTCATATAAACCATACTTGACTTTAGTGTGACACACGCATTGAGCCTTTCCCACCACTCATCTTCGATACAAAAAGCCTCGCACGCAAACACACCATATCATTTCATTCATTGCGATTGATTATGAAAAGCAGAGCCATTATTTGGTAGTCACCGGACCCTATTACCGGCCCATATTATTCCCCTGTTTGCTTCTTCTGAGTACCGACATGTATCATTGGTGCTGAAAAAAAGCTGTGACATTACATCAATTCTTTGACGCATCCTTTTCAACACTGTGAAAATGGCCCCATAGGAATTGAATTTCAATGGGAGCCGAATCTCAAGCCTCAATCCCAAAACCCTCAGCGCATTCTCGCTGCTGAATTTTTATGCCAGTGGCTACTGAATGGTCTATAGGTTACGGATCCACACAGTATAGAGACAAAAATGCTTGTCCAGCCTGCGACGGCCATATTGACACATTTGTCTGGACCGTGCCATCTTTTGCCAACAGATCTATGGCACGAACAGGTGTCTTGTCATTTTCGGATTTGTGTCGTCAGCCACCAAATCAGATAACAATTAATGATTGTGGCCATGTACAAATAAACGGGGCATCTGATTGGTTCTGGTGTGAAGTTCTGACATTGGTTGCTAGTGGGTTCTGAAGAGAGCGGTTGCTATAAGTACTTGAAATGGTTGCAGAATGGGCTCAAGAATAAATGGTTTGCCTATGTGGCTCAGATAATGATTGTGTTTGCTTTGATGGCTGCAAGGGGCGCTTCTTGTATAGGTGTGCTATGCGCTCCCTTTGAATTGTTTCTATTTTGCTATGTAGCTTCATTAATGTAGGTTTGTCGGATAATCGGCTATTATTGGTTGCAATGGGACTTTCAGATTAGTTGCTAAGGGCTCATGGAGATGGTGGGCCATGAAGCACAGTGGGCTCATTCGCTAGTGACCCAAAACCAGTTACTCGGTGCTCGCGGCTACGTTAAGTTATTTCTTGAGTAGGTAGACGTGGAGTTCACACGTGAAATTATTTTCGAATCTCATTGTGAACTGCAGAATATGTATTATTTTACCGATTGAATGAAACACCTTTGATGGTAGACTAGGAGAAAATAAGTGAATCACGCTGCCAGTATACATTTGGTGACTACAGGAGACGTCTCTGTCAGAGCTTTGTTCTTCTTTCTCTTCTTCTCCCTTCAGTCCCCGAGACAGCCATGCATTTCTTTCTACTTCCACAACTCTTCACTTGAAAATGTACGCAAGAACAACCATCTTAGACTCCCTCCTTTTATCATCAAATCTCTACAATTTTCCTATCTTCTAATAACAAACAACCCCATTCGAGTAAATAGCTGCTGCCCCAAATGGATAATAATGTACCCAGCTATGCGTTTAGGTAAAATTATTAGCGTCCCTATCTGCCGTAGGTATTAATCCCAACTGAAAGCCAGGTTGTTAGTCCACCTCTAAGCCGAGGTACTGCCCCTTTGTAGTAGGCAGTAATATATGCCCCCTTGAGCCAGTCAATATGCTCCTTGTAGTCAGGTTAAATCTTAGCCCCTCTGTAGCCAGGTTAACTGCACGACATTAGCCAGGTAATATTGTCCCCCTTACAGGTAATGATGCCCCTTAGACCAGTCAAGAATGAATGCAGGCCCCATTGACAGGTCCAGTAATATGCCTCCGCAAGCCAGGTAATTCATACCCCAAGGTTAAATAAATAGCTCACATAATATCCCTCATAAGCCACATAATATGCCCCCCTGAAGTCAGCTCCATCTAAAACTCCCCCTGTAGCCAACACGTGATACTCCGCCCCTCTAGTAGCCAGTGATATTCCCCTCTTAGCAAGTGATATACATCCTGTACTTCCAGGTGATAATACCCCTATGTAATCGCACAGATGTACATAAAGGAACCTCCCTGTAAGCCATGATAATATGCCCTCTGTACAGGGCCAAGTATATAAATTGCCCCAATTAAGCCCCAGATGCTCACTGTAGCCAGTCTAATATGCCCTCAACCTCATGTAGCCATGTAATAATGCCGCCTCTGTGTAGCACGTAATATGCCGCCCATTTAGCCACATATGCCCCCCGATGTAGCCAGTGCAATTCCCCCCCACTCCCTCCTGTATGCCATTGATAAGAGTCCAATCTTACCTAATAAAATAAAAACACCAAACCTCAACCTTTCCAGCACGGATAGCGCCGCGGCCATGGTCCGTGGCCCGATGGTGAACGTAGCCGTGCCATAGCCGTGCGCGCGAATCTATATGATCCCAGTCGTCGCAGGGCGGTGATGAAAGCGAGCGGCGCGCTCTCCCCACATGCGACGCTCGAGATTGTGATAATGTCCGTTGCGTGATCTCCGGAAAGATAATGAATAAAACTATCAAAAACACGTAACTCCACTCTATCCACGCGGAGAAGTTACGAGGACTAGAACGATCCGTCCTCCCTTACCTCCCGACTCTGACACGCGCCGTCCGCGTAGTGAAAACGCCAGTCGCAAGTAAGAGATCGGCGGAGACCACTTGCGGCTCGCAGCCGCACTACGGAGCGCTCCAGGCTCACGCAGCGGGCAGAGACTCGGTGGCACAGGCGATTTATTTCGGGCCTTCGTGCCCTGAATGAATCTCTGCCTAGCGACGCCACCTGCCATGACTATGATTGGTTGCCTATGGGCAACACTGTACTTTACTAGAGTTGGCATGGCACAGTTGGTCCTGATAAAATGACGATCCACAAATGCGAGTACACCTGTCTCTTTCAAATCACCCATTAATGATGCAACCCAATACAGAGAGTCGCAGCTTTCAATTTTCCCAGAGTCGGAGTTTCTCACACAAATGGAATCTGAATCCTCTGATGTGGTTGCTATTGGCAACAGAAAGACCGAGTCCTTACTATTAGGTCAGTTTTTTAATAAAATGAAAACACACATGGGCCCACAGACTTGGTGTGCTAATCATAAGTGGCTCTGTAATTTAACTTCTCCCCCCTAAGAGCCATAACCTATTTTATTGTATTTTACCTTCAGACATAGACGTATAGGGCTTGTTTTTTGCGGGACAAGATGACTTTTTTTAATGATACCCTGTAATGACCGATGCTTACTGTAACGGCAGCTTGAGATGTGGATCCCTGGAACCACAGCAACGGTGGTATAAGCCATGCCAGGGAGTGGAGTCTAACGCAGGATTTCCGGATAATTCGACCCAGCAGACCCACACGCAAGGCATGTGATGATGGCTCTGCTTGGACCTTAATTCTGAACCCGGCAGGAGACTATCAACCCCGGGTACCATCACCGGCATCTGCCCACTGAGCGAACCCGACTAACTGCCTTGAACACAAATGCGCACACACGCCCGCAACGACGAGTGCAGCAATTTACGGTAACAAGCACATTCGCGCCTAAGGCATCAAGCTTTGTAGTAACGGGGATAATCAGGTAAGGAGTACAGCCTCACATCGCGCTCCACAAGTGCGGCCAAAAGCGGTTCTCAATGCTTCAAACCACACAGAAGACAGGTAGGACACGGCGGGTTACAGTACCGACAATGCCCGATAACAACACATGAAGCAACTCAATCCTTCTAGCCAAAGACCAGTCCAAACACTTGCACCCCATTATCCGCTCACTCAAACCTCTATCTAGCAACCAGATGCGCGGCAACCACATACACCCTCACCTCTGCGCGAGCAATCATCACAAACACTGATCTTGCAAGGGAAGCAGAGTCAAAATAGTCACCATTTCCCGTCGTTAACCCAATCACCGGTGGAGCTCGGCCCTATACAAAAGATCTGCGAGCGGGAAGCGGTGACGCACTAGTCTGCTCAGCCAAGCATAGACATTGCAGGACGAGCCGAGTAGAGACATAAAAATGAGCCTACCAGCTGCGACCAGGTCAGGATTGCTGCGGCCATACGACCTACAGCGCATCGCGCCACGGGCACAACGTGCAACCCCATCGAGAACCAATACTGGTCGCATACGTATCGTCGACATGCAGGAGCACCCGTGACAATACCCATTGCCCTTACCATACAAATGTTACTGTCAACAAAATACAATCTCTCATATTAGTAGCTAGCACCACAAGTCCACCGTCCACAAACATACAAATAAAACTATGCGATTATCGTCATTATTTAAACCAAAATGAGGGGTCCTACAACACATCGCATACTTATCACTCTCTACTCTACAACAAGTTTTACACCTCCATCACTGCGAAGAAGCAGCCCTTATTTTATGAAGGACCAGTAACCGTTTATATCCAGTGAACATACATTTCTATAGCGGTGCCAACAACCCGTATGCTCAAAACTGTCTACCAGGTCTACCACTCACTGTCATGTTGCCACACATAAAATCCAGCACCAACTCCAAGCCCATCCCCATATGCGCCAACAAACAACGATCAGAGCTTAAGAACCAATCAGAAGCTCATAGCAACCAATCAGATCCCATAGCAACCCAATTCTAGAGCCATATAGCCCAACCAAGATCACAGGCAGCCCCACCCCACCGACAAGCCCAGCCAACAATCAAAATCGCGCCCATACCAGTAACAACCAATAACAACAGCCCATAGACCAAATACACCCCTTTAAAGCAACCAAATCGGACGCAATACCTGCCTATACAAAACAGCAAATCTCCCAACACTTCACTGATGCCCAGCGCACTCTCAAAACGCACACCTCGAAATCTACTAACAGACAGCCATCCTGACTGCAGAAAAATAAAAGCAACCAACACAGCCCTCAGCAACCAATCAGAGCCTCAATGAGGCAAACCAATCAGGAAGCCCATAAATGCATTAACTACACAATCATTATGGGTTAAATTCTGACCTAGAACGTAATGTCCTCTCCCCGAAATACTCAGAGAGATGAGAGAAAGAAAAAAGATCCCCAGAGCATCAAATAACTCCTGGAACAAGAACAACTCAGCCGCTTGCTATCTGAAGATCTTAAAATACCGTACCACTCTAAATAAACATGGAGGTCAAGTTCCTCACCTATTTCGGCGGTACAAATTACGGATACAGCGCACGCTTGGTCGCTTGGACGATGTCTCACACCTCCACTGCGGTTGCGGGGTGAGTTATTCATCTAGGTATTGTAGTAGGCTGCTACCAAAAATCCCCGGCCTTCGATGTCCAACGCTGGACGCCAAGGAAACACACAGCAAACAGATATCCAAACAACTGAAAATTCTCAGGACAAGGGGAAAAGTCTGTCTAGAGCGCTCACGGAATAAAAAACTATCAACAAATAATAATTTATTTTAAATGAAACATTATTACATTTAAAACCGATATAGATCAATAGCAGAGCATGTAAGAACGATATATATATACCCTAGATCGCTCTAAGCACATTATACGTCCCATTGAACCCACCTCGTCATCTACAAACCCACAACCATTGATTACCATGTTAACTCCCTCAACGAACCAACCAATCACAAAAGCCACCTAGCGTACAACCTAATCGTGTGCGAGTGTGCGAGAGCGCGTGATCGCCAACAATCACATCTCTTCCAACAGCCAAATCAAACACTCACAGTACCAAACGCCCCCCCGCAAAAAGTCTCTCTCCATCAAAACAGAAGTTAGCCCACAACCCCTACAAGATCACCTCATAAGTAAGCAACCAACATCGCATTTCATAGAACCACCCCAGTCCAAACTCCAAATTCAGAACATTCAGCCCAAAACAGCACATCCAAATCACCGTAGCACCACAGCCTACTATTCCAAGCATTCAGCCACAACGCTCAACTAGATCGGACCTTCATAAATCACGCTTAGCATAAGCACGAGACCAATCCGACACTTCCCAATGTAGCGGGCGCGCGAATCGCAGCGCAACCACCATCTTACGCACTAACCGAATCTATAGCTCATACGGCCCGCGACCAAAAGGTCAGTATTCCATCGCTCGAGACGTAAAATACAACCTACAGTGATAAACCCCTCAAGCAACCAACACTCATAAACTACTATAGCCCATAAGTACTCGAACCAAAAGCATTGCTCCTTAGCAATAACCAATCAGAGTAATCGCGCACCTCTAGTCTGAGAATCCCATTACTATATGCCAGTCTTATCTCTCTTCATAGTGAACAAATAGAATGATCAAGAGTGTCTTGCATTAGGTATATGTGTCTATGGAGGCAACCTAAAGCGCTTGAAGTCTTTTCTAGAACCTGTTGAAGCTAAGTTATATTTCGACATAAGATTTGCCCTTTAGAGTTTCGGAGTTCTTTACTATCAACATCCGCACATATAGCCCATACAACTATCTCAAAACACAAAACTCTTTTTAATTAGTTACTTGGTAATCTTTGTTATTTAGTTCTATATTGTGCTTTGTCTATCTCCATCTATATCTTGCGCAATTACCTAGTAAGTTTTTTTTGTGTTTTTTATTTTTTATCACCCTACGAACATTAGTTGTAAGTTACGCACACATTACTTTACATTATCAAAAACTAATAGGATGTTCTAACAAATCAACCTTCAACGGCTGGCTTCATCGCGCATCCTTCGTACCGACGGACACACGTCCCATCCAATTCAAGTCTCTTCGCGCGAGGCTCACACACTTCGACTGATTCGATCAAAACGCTCCTCTGCGACTCGGCAACTAACTCATCTAGCCCTCTGCTCCCATTACATGCTAGATCCCACGCTTTACAACTAGGCACCATTTCTTCACACAGTATTATTGCCCCCAGCGAAAATCCGGTTCTCAAACACTTACTAACCGACCTCCACAGGCACACCATGACCTCCCTCTCCTCCATAATCATTACACTCTCTCCTAATCTCAATATACCTCCCCTCGACGGCTAATCTCTGCTCCTCACAAGAACCTTCTATCCTCTGCTCTCCCTCTTTATTCACGCACCTCACATAACCTTCTCCTAAGATCATTTCTCAATCCCAACCAGATAAGCATCGCTTACTCCAAAACCCCACATCCAACTCTGAAAATCTCTTGCGCCCAAACACCACTAATCAAGACCACTCCTCCATCACCAGCCTTCAAAAAGCAACTTGATAAAACCCATCACTTCAGTGTGGCGCCTACTTTAACCTAACCCAATCACCTCCTCTTCGTGTGCTTATGAGCGCTTCATCACCACCACATACAGCATGCTCTGCCCTCCTTCCATACCTACTCTAGACTACCTTCCAATAAATCGACATTTATTGTACCCAGACATCAACCCTCAGTGGAGTGCAGGTCCTCACTCTGCCTTCATGTACAAGGTTTGAAAGTTAATTAGATCACCCTCTTTTGTGACTTGTTCTAGTGCAGCCTACTGCTGTAAACTGACTCTGAAAAACCCATGAATAGTACAAACACCGACCCGAAGCGTCACCAAGTTGGAAACTTCCAATTTGGCGCTCAAAAACAAAAAAACATTATACAATAAACATATCATACCCTAATCACAAACTCAATCAATCTCGTTCCTACATAATAACGATTCGATCCAATTCATTATCTCATCACAATATCTCTAGTAGAAGATTGCGAGATGAAGTATCACTCTGCCTTAGGCTCTAACTATATTTGACTTCTCCACCACAATTTCCGGAGCGAGACTACATTGAGTTCCAAGAGAAGCGAAGTCCTATCATTGACCTGATCTTCCATGTTTTCTGCAGAAATAAAGAACCAAAGGTTAAAGTATAGAATAAATAATAATCATTAAGGGTTGTCTTAAAAATAAGCGAATGTGTCAAAACATTACTAGTCAATGTTTCTAACTCACGTTCTTTCTTAATGTAAACAGCATTTTTATGTTAAGAATTTTTCGTTTATATTGTTTCTTTTGATCTACATTTACTCTCCCACACAACCTCTAATAGAATTATGTCTTAAGAACAAATTCTATAACAAGTAGCGAATCATTTCTGTGTATCAATTTTACTGTTCTTATTTCTATTTGTACCTTAATGTACAATATCTACAGGCTACAACCACCGCACCACAAATTACTTAATTCTCATTTAGATCCTTTGTCCGCCGTCGCCAATTATACTCCGCAGCTCTAACTATTGACTCATTATCTAAAGAAAATCTGAGCATAGAAGCAACTGCTACTGGACGCGATCTTATCTCTCGAAGCTTCAACTCAATATAAATATCACTGCATCATACAACGTAAGGCGAACCGAACAAATTAAAGAGTCATCTTACATGATCTCGTAGCCAATATTTGCAGGTAGCGTCACGAGAACAAGAAGTATCTTCTGTGAAAGTTTCCGGTCATAGCCCACTCCTTTTAGCCTTTCTGTATAGGACAGTCACATCCAACAGCTGGGTAGTAAGCAGCAAGAGCAAATCTACACTGCCTATAATTCGATGAGAGAGAGAAACATAACGAGATTCCCCCGATGGCCCACTTGGTACCAGGGGCCCAAAGAGTGCCAAGAAAATATCCCCACAACCCAGTGACACCGAAATCCCCACGGCACGGACCCTAGGACGCCTGAACAACGATTGAAACACAGGCAGGACTGGATCCAACCTTTTCAATGTTTATTGAATGCCCAAAATATATACTAGCTGGCCCATTCTACCGAATGTTCCGCACAGAAATCGAACTCATCAAGTACCAGGGTCAATAACAGATTTTCTTATCTCTCGAGCGCGCATCTCATCACTATCACAAAATATTCAGATGGACGTCCGCTATCTAAACGGGTCAGACTCAACTCGTGACGAGTGCCACAGTTTTTCGCTGTTCTTCGGAGCTCATAGAAGAGGAGACATATGCGTGGCATAGTCACGCGTCGATGTGGTCTTCGTTGCTGGCATTATAGTAAGCCCTATTCTGCCTACGTTCACAAGTTGGTCCGCTCCCACTTGCGATAGACTGTCCTTTCCTCTCAGAAGACTTTACATGTCTAGGCCTCTATCTTCTCAAACGGGTGGCTAGTTTAGTCACGGTTGCCTTTCTAATCAGCTCGAACCAGTGCAGCGAGCGTCGAACTCTCAACACATCTTCCTGTACTTCCAACTACAAAAAAAAGGCATCTATCTCTCCCGCCCAAAGTTAAGAGGAAGCTAGAGAGCCAAATTAGACATCACACTGATCCGTTTTCCCTTTTAATTCTGATCTCCACTAGCTCTCAACTCTCGGGACGGCTATGTCGGTCGCTGAGATAATAATCACCTCCAATCAGATAGCGTCTGTCGTCGCTTCTGCACAAATCCCAATGAAATGCTGATCTCGCTTTGCAAGTGTCAACACTTAACTTTTGAAAATTTACTCAGACCAAGACCCAATTCCTGGTGCACGCAACACGTCCACAACCATGCCCACGTGAGCTACCAACCATGCTGTACGACTAACAAACTAATATCACCCTTCTTAAGTTATCTCCCATTCAACCTGATGCTTCGTTTGAAGCCGCATTGAGATTGTATGCTTGACAGCATGTCTACATGCTAGCACATTGCACTGAAGTTATCCGCCTCATGTGAACTTGTGCAGTTGATTGAAATGGAAGGTTAAACGCTGAGCGCGAGAGCGTGAACGAGCGTTGTCTACCATAATAAAGATTAACCAGGTTAGAAGTGATGTAATATCGTATACTTACATTAGTAGACGGATCAAACTATATAAATAGTATCTTAAGCTAGAATAAAATAGCTATATATATATCTAAAACTATATATATTGTTTGGCGCGTGCGCGTGACTGCGGAAGGTCTACAATGGAGTGTTCTTGATTCCTTGTGTGGTGTATATCCCGCCAGGTTCTGTCGTATGCCTGAGAGAGCAATATACATGCACACCAAAGGTAGGAGCCTTGTGAGTGGCCAGTGAAAGGCACATTGTAAATATGTAGTCGGCCTTACAAGACGTCTGACATACAATTTAAGTTTGTCATGGTTAGTACGGGCTACGCATGCCATTCACCGTATCGGTCTTTTCATTGGGATCTAAAGCCAATAAAAAGCAACCGATGCCATCGCATGCTACTTAAGGGAGCGAATATATGCTGCATTAACTCCCCATGTGGAGTCTCTCGACTCCCCAGTAGTTTCATCCCGAGCATGCTTGCATCTGTTTACCTCCCCCCACTTCTACACCACTACCTAGCACTACAGTGCGATCTATATAGAGAGAGTATGAGGAAAGTGCCACAGAATAGCGTCCACGAGCTAACTACAACCACCAACACGAGTAGCTGTCCAACAAACCCCCGCAGCACACACACTCCACGCACCGTATCTTCAACACTAATAGCTTACAGAAACTCTCAGCCTCATATCTATCATCCCAAGTAGTGAGGCTGTTTTGTTGCTAAGGTGCAGCTCCACCTCAACCTCAAGCGCCGCAGATTCAAACAAACTAACCAATGTCGAACGCGCGATACCACATACGATGAAAATTAGAGAAGCATACCTCTGTAAACTCATTTCGCGAGAGGACGCCAACCAGCACATCTGACAGAGAATCCAAACAACTTCCTCCCAGTGGCAGGATTACCAAACTAATAATAAAGGATGAGCCCTAACGCGAGCTCCTAAAACATCTCCAGACCCTATAGTCACAAACAACGCCCTCAGCTCGCGACACCGACAACCACCAACCTCACAAATACAGCGACCAGAGTCCCTCACTATCAGACCCCAATGACACACACAATTACGTAGAACCAGAGCGACGATGATACACCCAAAGGCCACAATGGAAAGCACCCGTTGCGCGACGCAACACGAGAGCGCCCAGAAAGCATTCTAAAGCCCCATAAAGTATCAAACTGAGCGGGATCGCGGGCTATCCCAGTGTACCAAAAGTGGCAGCGCGTATCCATCCGATCATCCATCCTATGAACCACAACAGATCACGCATACGAACAAACCGTAAAAAGGGACTCCAGAGTCAAAACGCACCCACTAACACCCGCGACACTCGACAAACATGACTACGCTTTAGACCCCATCGATTCTTGAATCAACACCACATCTCAAATCACATACTACCACCACGCCACGCCAGCTAGCAAAGGCTCGCGACACACCCATCTGCTCCAAATCCACCCTCTATCATGCGGCAAAACCAACGCCGAGTAGAAAGCTGCCGCTAAGATTGATATCCACGTATTGAAATATGCAAGCCCTCCCAACTATATGTACCTCGTGAGCACACTTTATAGGTACTCGACGAGCGTGCGAGTGAGTGCCGCGTACATTCCTGCAGACGACGGCTGGTGTGTTGTGTGAGGAGGCCGTACAGTGTATCAGGCGGGGGAGAGAATGGGGGGTGGGGGGGGGGGGGGGCTGGGGGGGGGGGGGAGCGGGGGAGGGGGGGGCGAGCGAAACGTCATGCCGCAAGCGATTGAGGCGGCGGGGGGGGGGCGTCGGGTGGTTGGGGTTGGGGGTGTGGGAGAAAGGGAAAGTTTAATGGGGAAAAAATAAATATTATTTTTTATTTAATATTTTTATAATAATATAATAGATGATAAATCAAACTTCATACTACAGATAAGTGGTCTCTTAACCGACGCACAAGGGTGATTAAAAGATAATAAATATAGAGATGAGGTGGATATAGGAAAATCATATTTAATGGTGTGGAGTAGTTTTTTGTGTTTGTTTTTTTTTTTTTGGTTTTGGGTGGGGGGGGGGGGGGGGGGGGGGGGGTTTTTTTGGGTTTTTGTTATTTTTTTGTTTTCTGTTTTTTTTTTTTGTTTGTGTGGGGGGGGTGGGGGGGGGGGGGGGGGGTTGGGGTTTGGTGGGGGTGGGGGGGGGGGGGGGGGGGGGTGGTGGGTGGGGGGTGTGAGTTTGGGGGGTGTGGGGGGGGGGGTGTTGTGGGGTGGTGGTGGGTGGTGTTGTGTTTGTTTGTTGTTTGGTGGGGGGGGGGGGGGGGGGGTGGGGGGGGGGGGGGGGGGGCGCCACTGAAGAGTTTCTCTAGGTCTACATCCAACTACTGCCAGTAGGGGGTAAGACTGCTCTGTTCCCAAAAGGGAAGCGTAGTGTCACGATGGGAGGGGGTCAAGTTGGCTGAGAAAGGGGGAACGGTGCCCACTCCCCAAAATCAGACCTTCTACCCAGAGCTCAGGGCCCCATTGTCTGTTGGCGAAGCGATGGACGGGACAAGTCCGCGCTGCACGATGTCCAAGCAGGGGACCCCCCCATGGACTTTGGGGCGTTACACTAGCGTACGTCAATGTTTGCCAGGCCGTCCTATACCTCACATGCTGAGACCTGGTGAGTGACCGCGGGTAGTGTCACGGTCCAAAATTAACGGACGCTCCATTCAAGCACTCATGACTCGCGGGACTTGGTGACCCTGGTACAAGGGCCACTGAGTGAGCTCAGGCCAACTCCCGATCCCCCGCCGAATAGGGGTGGTCTGTATCAAGGGGACACTAGAGGACTAACCCAACTGCCAGACTCACCCTAGAGACTACCCCTGGCCGGTGCCGCACGACATGGTGGTGGCTGTCCGTGGGCGAGCCTACCCTACAGTGCTGTCTAGGCAGTGACGTTCCCCTGTTTCTGGATTTGTGGGAGAATAAAGAGTGCAAGGAATAATGATGTACATGTTGGGATGTGTCCGCACGGAGCCCGAGAGCCCGATGGGTTTCCCGTTGTCCGTCCTGGCAGGGACCCAGGAGGAAAACCCCCTCAGAGCTCGAGTTCGCCTCCTTGCAATATCCAGAAGGAACTTTGGTACGGAGCATACGGAGGGGACCCCAAACCAAGAAATAACGTTGGAAGTGATGTGGAAACCCCAGGACCAGTCGCGGTGAGGAATAGCGGGTGTTATACCCTCATTTTGGGCTGTCAACAATGAAATGTAATTTATACCGGTAAAAAAGACCACAACCGAGGTGGTGGAAGCCATTGGGTTGGGTCCCCAGGACCACAATGTCTGCCAGGTGTTGGAAGCAAGCCCACACCCTGTGCATCAGGGTGAGAAGACCAGGGAGATAGTGTAAGAGCGCAACTTCTACTGGCCTGGATTAAAGGGCAAATGAAAATTTCCTGCCAGTCTTGCCCAGCGTGCCACAAAACGGCCCCTAGGCACCCATTTAATCGTGAGCCCCCTAATCCCCGTCGCTCAAAATAGAAGGACCCCTTTGAAGGATCGCATGTACCTAGTAAGGACGCTTCTCCCCCAGTCTCAGAGCCCGGCGGACATCACATATCTTAAGTGGTCCTTGACTACCGCCACCCAAATATCCCGGAGGCCATTCCCCTTAGGACACTCCTAAAGGGATTGCCAAGGAGTTGTTCCAAATGTTCACCCGCACGGGTATCCCAATGGACATACTGACATGACCAGTGTACCCCCGCCACCCTTCAATGTCGTAGGTACCAAAGAACTCTCTGCGCCGCTCCTCAATATTACCCAACTCCGTACCTCGTATATCATCCCCCCGACAAGACCCGATGGTCTGGTAGGCATGATGTTCAAATAAACCCTTAATCGATGCTTAAAAAAGGTGTGGATAAGATGGGAAGAACTGGGACACCGCCTACTACCCTATCCTCATGTTCTCTATACGGGAGGTACCACCTGCAAAGCGTTCTCCCGTTTCTCTCCCATCGAGCTCCTCAATGGTAGACATCCCCGGGGATCCTGGACATTGCCAAGAGACCTGGTAGCGAGGAAAATACCCCCTATAGGAGCGTGATGAACATATAGCCGAATGCAGGATAGAATCGCAGCAGTCCTGCTAAGTGTGCGAAACCTACACGGCGGAGCCCAAGAAGACCCAGGCAAGGTGTATATAACAGGTCCCGCAAGGTCAGAGTGGTTCCAGCCCGCGATCTGGTGCTAGTACTTGCCCCGACGGTTTTTACACAGGTTTCTGTCAAAGTGCAGGGCCCATAAAGATCAAAGAGCGGTCAGTGAGGTATCAACTATAAGGGTTTCCAGCCTGGTAGAAGTAAACCTTATCAAATATATACATCAACCTGATTAAGCCCTGGAAGGACCGTCAAACGCTTTACGGCGAAAGGAGTCATAGTGGTGCCCCCAAACGGAGAGTGTACCACCCGTCCTATCTCCGAGTCCTGTCAGAATCACACAGCGGCAGGAAACAGGGAGTTCCTACAAAGGAACCGGCAGGTCTTTTACAGCACTACCAGGTCGCACGAAAGGTAATTGAACATGACGACTCGTCACAGAAACCCGCCAGAAGGTACGTTTGGGCAGGCCATATAGGGCCCTGAAGCCAGAAGCAAGCATTGCCGAGGGGTTTAACAAAGATTCTGGAGCATGGGGTCATAGAAAAAACCCAAAGCGGTTGGGTCGAGCCCCATAGTGCACATACCCAAACCCGATGGCAGCTTACGTTTTTCTGCAACGATTATCGTAAGCAAAACGACCTCTCAAAAATTTGATGCTACCCGATGCCCGGGACGATGAATTGTGTGATGTGAAGGGTTAGGACTCGCGAGGTACATAATACGATAGACCTGAACCAAGGGCTATTGGCAGGTCCCCCTCACAAAGGAGGCCAGGGAGAAAACGCCTTTTCCTTTCCCACCCCAAGATGGCCACTTTCACTAACGTTGGTCCTTCCCTTTAGCCTACATGGGGCTAACATTCCAGAGGAAATTGACGCATCCTACAGCCCCGATAAAAATATCAGCAAGCAAATTTGGAGACGTGATGTCTTATAGCACGGATTGGGAGTCCCGCACCTGACCAAGTGCAAGCTTCTTAGATGCCATAAGGGCGGCAGGTCTGACCGTGCCAACCCTAACAAGTGGGGCCATAGTGCTAGAGGAATCTCTCGCTATCTGGGCTACAACGACATTGGGAGGGGGATCATCAAGCCCCAAATGGACAAACTGGAGGCAATTAGAAAATGGCCTACCGATCTCCAAGAAGTCAGGTCCGGGCCTTCTTAGGTTACGCAGGGTAGTATAGGAGGTTCCATTGCCCAACTTTGGCCTCCATAGCAGCCCCGCTGACGGACTCACACAAGGGACAAAGTCCACTTTGGTCAAGTGGAACCAGGAGCTGAACAAGCCTCCAAAGTGCTAAAGGAGGTACTCTGCAGAGAGACCCGTGCTCATGGCCCCGAACTTTCATAAAGAATTTAATGGATCAGGCAGACGCTTCTGAGTAGGATTAGGGCCGGTCCTATCACAAACTGTTGAGGGGAAAAGAGCACACCGGTAGTTTACCTCAGCCAGGAAGCTTTCAGCGGCAGAGAAAAAACTACGCCATAGTGGAGATAAATGTGTGCCTGGCCATTAAGTGGGCTATCCGATCGCTGCGTTACTACCTGAGATAGGTAGACCCTTTAGATCATCACAAACCATATCCCCTTTACAGTGTTGGCACAGAACAAAGGGAAGAACGCAAGTGGTGAACCCGTGGTTCCTGGCCTCTACAGGACTTAAGTTCTTTGTTCGAACATCGCCCCGGGTCACAACAGGTGCACCAATTTTATGTCACAAAGAGCTTCCACCCGCCCACAGGTCTGAGCAAGGGGGGGGGATATGTAAGGCCGCAGCGGGAAGGTCTACAATGGAGTGTATATCCCAGCCAGGTTCTGGCATATGCCTGGAGAGAGCAAGATAATGCCACCAAGGTAAGGAGCCTTGGTGGAGTGAAAGGCCATTGTTAAATAGGTGTCGGCAGTACAGACTGTCGACATAACATTTAAGTTGTCTGTTAGTACGGCTACCAGCCATTCCCGGTCGTCCTTTCAATTGGGAGTAAGCATAGAGCAGGTGGGTGCTTACTCCCCATGGCTCCACTCCGGTCTTTTCCCCCCGGCGGAATATAAGGTCAGCAGGTAGCTGACTGGGCGGCTGCATCTCCAGTCACCTACGGCGGAACATTCACACTGTGGAAGCCAGTGTCTGCCTACACCAATCTCCCAAGGTGCTAGTGAGGGAACTACACCTGTGTATAGTAAGCGCTCAGTACGAGCAGGAGTTTTTGTTTATGCTTATAAATTTTGCGTGCATGTATTGCCATACGTTTTTGTTCTGCTGGTGCAATAAACACACGGAAGCAAGAAACCGTTTGAACCAGATACCTGCCTCTGTCTCATGCCTGAAGGACTTGTGAGTGATCCCAGAGCTGTGCAAGCTCACAATATTCAGTATATATGGTTGTTGTGACTGCTTCTTGCCTGCACTGTCTCAACAGCAGTTAGAAAGATACTTTACAGCAGCTTCATGCACATAGGAGCCTTAAGACTGACTCATTGACTTCAATAGGAGAGTGTTGTGGGCATGCTCTGTGACCTGGGAAGAAGTCAGTGTGCAGAGAGGGGAAGATGGGAGCTGTGACCACTCCTATCTTGACTGGTTGATCCTGTGTTATCTATACACATTGGTGTCACCTTTCAGTGTAATCCTGCCTGTGCTGCTTTTAACAGCATTTAGAGAGATGCTTTACAGCAGCTTCATGGACATAAGAGCCTGTGAACAGGAGCAGACCCATTGACTTCTATAGGAGTGTGTTGTGGGCATGCTCTGTGACCTGGGAAGAAGTCAGTGTGCAGGGAGTGGGAGGGGGGGGCTGTGACATCTCCTATTGTGACTGGTGGATCCTCTGTTATCTATACACATTGGTGTTTCCTATCAGTTTGACCCTGCTTGTGCTGATAATGAGCAGACTACCGAAAATCTCTCTGCAGAATAGGAAATGTCAGACTATTATTAGGCTTAGTGGCGAAAGTGAAAACTGCAGAATTTAAGAATTATCAAAAAAATATTGAAAGTGATATGGAAAATTAAAAAAAAAAACAACCAAAAATTCATACAAAATGTGTTTATGATAAAAAAGTTAAACAGTAAGTCATTTTTTGATGACACATTCCCTTTAAGTCCTGCAGTTTTCACTTTGGCCACCTGTCTTAATAATAACCTGGCCCACGTTCCTTTTTTGGGAGCTCTAAGCTCCTCCTTTACTCTCCACCGGTTAGGCTGGTAATCAATTACCCCATTTCGTTTACTGTAGCATTCCTGGTCCCCATTCTCCACTTTTCAGAAACCCCAACAAACCCCAATTCCTTTCCCTTTTTGGAAACACTCTTTCAGGCGCAAGCCCCTACAAATTCGAAAAATTATGCCCGAAAAAGCTCTCCCCAAGACATCATATCTACACTGTACCCCCGGCTGTCCCCCTGTTGACAGGAAAAAACCCCCCTTTTTTCTGTGCTGCATGGAGAAGGACTCGGCAATTTTTTCTCCGACAAGGGCGCAAATGTTTTGGGCCACCACGGGGCTTTTTGTTGCGACAAAGCTCAGAAAAGTTTTAAAAATTTTTACTCGCTGACAGGGGTCCCCCATGTGCTACATAAGTGGTTCCCCGCGGGTTTTTCCTGAGACATGCTGGCAATGTAAAACCTAGGGGACTATGCTGCACAAAGGGGGGAATGTCCTCTCTGTTCGGGCTTCTGGGGCAGTGTATGTGCATTAACCCCTTTAAAGGGCCCCCAGCCTTTTTGCCCTTTTCCGACACAGCCCTATTTTTTGAAATCTGACATGTGTCACTTTATGTGAGAATAACTTTTTGACACTTTTTCCTAGCCATGTATTCAGAGATTGTTTTCTCGTGACATACTGGCTTTAATTTTAGTAAGAAATTTTTATCCATACAATCCTTGTTTTTTGTGAAAAATATCAAAATTTCATGAAAATTGGAAAAATTTGCGATTTTTAAAAAGTTTGCAAAATTTCTGCGTGCAAGGCAGATAATTATTCACCACAAAATATTTTTTTTAATAACAGCAATCTTCCATATGTCCACTATGGGTTGGCATAATTTTTTTAAATGTCTTTTTTTTTTTTTACGACTTTAAAGGGGCTTAGAAATTAGTAGTAATTCTCACATTTTTCAAGAAAATTTGCAATATACATTTTGTTGGGGAAACCACCCAGTTCTAAAAGGGGCTTTGAGGGGCCTGCATGTTAGATACCCCCATAAGTGACACCATCTGAGAAACTAGACCCCTAACGTATTTACAACACTATTTAGGAAGTTTCATAACCCTTCAGAAAATTTCACAAAATTAAAGCAAAGTGAGGTGAAATATTCAAAATTTCACTTTTTTTTGCAGATTTTCAATATTTATCCATTTTTCCCACTGGAATACGGTAAATGTGACTAGGTAAAATGCAACTTAATATCAATTCCCCCAGGTCTGCCATTTTTAGAGATACCCATAATGTGCCCTAGGCATTTTTTGGCTCACCCATAAGCCCCAGAATAGGAGGAGCACCTACGGGGAGGTCCGTTACGCATTCAGCGATAACCAAAAAATGGTACTTTAATTTATTTTTTATCTTTTTTTGGGGTGATTGGCGTTTGTAAAGGGGGAAACGGTGTAAATATTTTTATTTTTTTTTTCGTGTTTTTGTTTTACTTGTTTTTTTCACTTTTTTTTTTACTTTTTTTCACTTTTTCACATTTTTATTTTACTTTTCCCCCAAAAGGGGATTTGAATGAGAGATCTTTAATCCTCATTCAATAGGAATCAGTGCATAGCTTGTTGCTATGACTGGTTCCTAATGACACTGTTCATCACAAAGCCGGGGGCCATGCCCACAGGGCAAGGCCGGGGGTCGTGACTTTACAGACAACCCGAAGGCAATTCTCTGCGGCATTCTCTGCCCTCCGTGGTGGGCGTCAGAGGCAGGAGCTGCACGGGTCGCCCGATCCTCCTCCTGCGTCTCCTTTTTTATTGCACCCCATCGTCGCGATAAATTAAGGGGGTTTAACCCCCCCCCCCCCCCCCCCCCCCCCCCCCGGGGCGAACCGGGGGCGGGGCCGATTTGGTGCGGGATTGTCAGCTGTAATATACAGCTGACAAACCCGCGCCGATCGCGCGAACTCTGCTTTAGAGTTTTGCGCATCCTCAGGACGTATCCATACGCCCAGGTGCGTTAACCCCCCAAACGACCTGGACGAATGGATACGGCTAAGGTTGTTAAGGGTTTAAAGACACCTCGGAATATCCATCCCTGGGCCCACCCGCAGCAGCATTGTTGTTTCATGTTCAACGTAGGAGCCTCCACCTACAAGAAGTCCCTTCGTCATCTCCTACAGGCGGCTAAGACCGTCATCCCCAGACGCTAGAAAACACCGGACCCCCCCACGACTGAAGAGTGGTATACTGAGGTATACTGAGGTCTCCCATGTTTACCACATGGAGGAACTATTTAGCTACCACAGATTTATCAGGGTTTGGGCGCTGAGCCGAACATGGACGCTTGGTTGCAATTCCAGGCCTCGCCTGCCTTCCGAGCCCTTTCCGCTTAGATAGTTTTGGGTTTTCGAGGCCTTCCACTTTGCATCCTTTCCCAATTTACCCCCTTACCCTTCTGTTTTTTCTTCCTTTCCCCTCTCCCTGTGTGACTGTAAAAATTTGTGTGCTTGGGTGATGACTGCTCCTCTGTTGTATTGCATGTGGCCAAGGTTTAGCCCCACGCCACTTGTTTAATATAGGGCCTCCGTTGCCCTCCCTGCTACTTGGGCCGTTTGAATGCCCTCTCCATTATCGTTTTTCATTAAGCTGTATGCCCTATGTGGTGTTCTTTTTCTTTTTTTTTTTTCTTTTCTGTGTTTTATCTCAAGTTTACAAGCTCACGAGTGCTGCACCACCTGCTGCCTTTATAGCTGCTATAGCATTTAAACTGCGGTACCTGTCAACTTATTTATCAGCAAGAGTATGTTTTACTTTCTATTCCTTTCTTGCTGGTGATCCAGTTATGTTTTCGCATGTTTTTTCATTGTTACTTACTGTGTACTTGCACTGTTCTTAAATTTGATATTCTTTGTATCGCCTTGTTTCTAATAAAAGTTGTGAAATGCCCAAAAAAAAAAAAATAACCTGTCACTTCCTGTTCTGTAGAGAAAACTTCTCAGTAGTCTCCTCATTATCAGCGCAGGCAGGATTACACTGAAAGGGGACACCAATGTGTATAGATAACACAGGATCCACCAGTCACAATAGGGGATGTCACAGCTCCCCCTCCCTGCACACTGACTTCTTCCCAGGTCACAGAACATGCTCATAATACTCTCCTATCCAAGTCAATGGGTCTAATCCTATTCACAGGCTCCTATGTCCATGAAGCTGCTGTAAAGCATCTCTCTAAATGCTGTTAAAAGCAGCTCAGGGAGGATTACACTGAAAGGTGACACCAATGTGTATAGATAACAAAGGATCTACCAGTCACAATAGGAGATATCACAGCTCCCCCTCTCATCCTCCCTGCACACTGACTTCTTCCCAGGTCACAACACTCTCCTAAAAAAAATAATTGGGAAATCGACAATTAGAAAATAAAAATCCCTAAGAAGAAAAGAATATGGATAAAGTATCTGGTTTTTATTATAAAAAAAAAAAATTTAATTGGACGGCCTCCCTGTAAGAAGATAACCCCAATTTCCACTCCGGACCCCCCCTTTATAAACCAGGATGGAGAGCAGCTTCTTATATAATGAGGACAGCCATTACTCTGAATGGTTGTCATGTAATTCGACATCTTCCTTAGAAGGAGATACCTGCTACCTCCAGCAAGATCGGCTGTTTTTAAGGGGTTGGGAGCAGGACTGATTGACTATATTCTAAAGCTATATTCTCTAATAAAACAACCCCTTAAAACAAATTTCCATCAGGGTCCACCACTATGATATCCATATACCCTAATAAGATACATGGGCAGAAGTGGTGTTCATGAGGCAACCCAATAAAGGGGTACTCTCACTACAATATTTAGCTTTAAATATGTAGGCAGAGGTAAATAAAGATTACCAAATACATTGCTGTTCTGATTTTTCTTTATTTCAGAGCTAGAGCAGTTCTTATCTCCTGCTTGTGTACACAAGCTTCCCTAAGTTACCGACCACCACTCTCTGCTGTAGCAGCCCTGGTCGGGATGGTGACATTACTCCCTGCTGTGTCTTATCGACAGCACAGGAGCTTAGTATCTACATTACTGACCAACTTTAAACCTTTAGAGCTCTGTAGCCTTCTGCCCTACTGTTTACATCCGTCTATTAGCAATATCCGTCCAACAGGCTAGGAATAGCAAAGCTGACATTTTAATCACTGCTACAGAACCGCCCAAAGCCTGAATACCAAGAGGGAGCCTGATGCTGTAGAACCACCCACAGCCTGAATAGGAAATGGGAACCTGAAGCTGAAGAACCACCCACAGCCTGAACAGGAAGTGGAAATCTAAAGCTGTAGAACTGCCCACAGACCGAGCAGGAAAAGGAAGCCTGAAGCTGAAGAACCACCCACAATCAGAACAGGAAGTGGAAGCCTGAAGCTGTAGAATCAATCACCTCCAGCCTGAACAGGAAGTGGGAGCCTGAATCTGCAGAAGTGCCAATAGCCTGAACAGGAAATAGAAGCCTGAAGCTGTAGAACCACACACCGTCTGAATATGAAGTGCGAGTCTGAAGCTGTAGAACCGCCCACGGCCTGAAGAGGAAGTGGGAGCCTGAACCTGCAGAACTGCCCACAGCCTGAACAGGAAATAGGAGCCTGAAGCTGTAGAACTACCCACAGCCTGAACAGGAAGTGGAAGCCTGAAGTTGTAGAACTGTCTGCAGCCAGACCAGGAAGTTAGAGCCTAAAGCTGTAGAACCACCCACAGCCTGAACAGATAGTGGGAGCCTGAAGCTGTAGAACCACCCACTGCCAGACCAGGAAGTTAGAGCCTGAAGCTGTAGAACCGCCTACAGCCGGAACAGGACATGGGAGCCTAAAGCTGGCGTTGAAGAGCAGGCGCTGTAAATCAGCATGGTAAGAACACCCCTTTAAATATCAAAATAGTGTGAAAAAGTGCCCTATTAATCCAGCCTTTAAGGCAAATGTGTCTAATTCAAGGTATGTGGGCCAAATTCAGCCTGCCATATCATTTTATGCGGCTGAGAGCTTAGATACAGCAGGCAGGAACAGACAAGGCCCGGATGCAGAAGGAACCGCTCTCCACTTTCCCCGGAGGACCTAGCCAGCACTTGGCAGAGGCAGCAGTGCCAGCCCGGTGACTGGGTGCCATGTTGGATTCTGAGCTCCTGTGTGCACCTTTACACTACTCTGTTCAGCAAATCACAGGCGGTGCCTCAGCTCTGACAGCTCTACCCAGGCATCCTAAACACCCTCCAAATGGACCACTGGAATAAAATGTATGACATCTATTAGGGCATGTAAAGGGGTATTCTTGTTTTGAAGCAAAGGATCCACCAGCCACAGTAGGAGATGTCACAGCTCTCCCTCTCCTCCTCTCTGTACACTGACTTCTTCCCAGGTCACATAGCATGCCCACAACACTCTCCTATAGAAGTCAATGGGTCTGCTGGTTCAAGGTCCTTTATGGTGGGGGGGGGGGGGGGGGGGGGGGGGGAAAAAAGGCAAAAAGGGGGGGGGGGGGGGGGAGGGGGGGGGGGGGGGGAAGGGGGGGGGGGGAAGGGGGGAAAAACAGGGGGGGGGGGGGAAAGGGGAGGGGGGGTCCCGGGGAGGGGGGGTTTGGGGGGGAAGGGGCCCCCCAGGGAGGAGGGGAAGTGGGGGGGGGGGAAGGTGGGGGGGGGGGGGGGGGGGGGCCCGGGGGGGGGGGGGGGGGGGCGGGGGGGAAAAGAGCGAAAAAACCCCCCGGGGGGGGGGGGGGGGGGGGGGGGGGGGGGGGGGCGGGGAAGGGGGGGGGGGAGGGGGAAAACGGGGGGAAAAGGGGGGGGAAAAGGGGGGGGTTTGGGGGGGAGGGGGGGGGGGGGGTGGGGGGGGGGGGGGAAAAGGGGGGGGGGTTGGGGGGGCGGGGAAAGGGGGGGGGGGGGGGGGGGGGGGGTGTTGGGCGGGGGGGGGGGGGGGGGGGGAAAAAAGGGGGGGGGGGGGCCGGGGGGGGGGGGGGGGGGGGGGGGGGGGGGGGGGGGGGGGGGGGGGGGGGGGGGGGGCGTGGCGGGGGGGGGGGGGCCTCCCCGGGGGGGGGGGGGGAGGGGGGGAAGGGGGGGGGGGGCCCGGGGGGGGGGGGGGGGGGGGGGGGGGGGCCCCCCTTTTTTGGGGGGGGGGGGGGGGGGGGGGGGGGGGGGTTGGGGGGGGGGGGTGCGGGGGGGGGGGGGGGGGGGGGGGGGGGGGAGGGGGGGGGGGGGGGGGAAAAGGGGGGGGGGAGGGGGGGGGGTGGGGGGGGGAAAAGTGGGGGGGGGGAAACCCGGGGGGGGGGGGGGGGGGGGGGGGGCGGGGGGGGGGGAAAAAAATGAAGGGGGGGGGGGGGGGGAAGGGGGGGGGGGGGGGAAGGGGGGGGGGGGGGGGGGGGGGGGGAAAAAGGGGGGGGGGGGGGGGGCGGGGTTTTTGGAGGGGGGGGGGGGGGGGGGCGGGGGGGGGGGGGGCGGGGGGGGGCGGGGGGGGGGCGGTAAAAAAAAAACGGGGGGGGCGGGGGGGGGGGGGGGGGAAAACCCCCGGGGGGGGGGGGGGCCCCCCCCGGGGGGGGGGGGGGGGGGGGGCGGGGGGGGAAAATGGCGGGGAAATGGGGGACAGGGGGGAAAAAAGGGGGGGGGGGGGAAAAACCCCCCCTTTTTTTTTTTCCCCCCTTTTTGTTTTTTTCCCCCCCTTTACTAAATTTTTGCCCCCCCCCCCCCCCCCAAAAAAACCCCCCCCTTTTTTTTTTTCCCCAAGGCTTTTCCCCCAAAAAAAAAAAAACCTTTAAGGTTTTTTTTGGGGGGAAAATTTTCCAAAAAGGGGAAAATTGTGTTTTAAAAAATAAAATTTTAAAACCCCCCCCCCCCCCAAAACCCCCAAAAAAAAAAAAAAAACCCCCCAATTTTTGTTAAAAAAAAAGGGGGGGGAAAAAAAAAAAAGGGGGAAATTTTAAAAAGGGGGGGGGAAAAAAAACCCCCCCACCGGGTTTTTTAAAAAAAAAAAATTTTTAAAAAAAAATTTTTTTTTTCCCCCCAAAAGCGGGGGGGGTTTTTAAACCCCCCCCCCCCCCCAAATTTCCCCCCCCCAAAAAATTTTTTCCCCCAAAAAAAAAAAAAAAAATTTTTAAAATTCCCCCCTTTTTGGGGGGGGGGGGGCCCGGGGAAACCCCCCCCCGGGGGAAAAAAAAAAAAAAAATTTCCCCCAAAAAAAAAAACCCCCTTACCAAAAAAAAACCCCAAAAAAACCAATTTTTTTTTTATTTTTTTTTTGGGGTTTTTTTTTGGGGGGAAAATTTGAAACAAAAAAATTCCCCTTTTAAAATTAAAAAAAATTTTTTTTTAAAAAATTTCCCCCCGGGGGTTTTTTAAAAAAACCAAATTAAAAAAAAAAAATAAAAATTAAAAAAACCCCCCAAAAAAAAAAAATTTTTTTTTTTTTTTTTTTAAAATTTTTTTTATAAAAAATTTCCCCAAATTTTTTTTTTGGGGGGGAAAAAAAAAAATTTTTCCCTTTTTTTCCCCCCCTTTTTTTTTTTTGGGGGAAAAGGGGGAAAAGGGGGCCCCCCCCCCGGGGGGGGGGGGGGCCCAGCTTTTTAAAAGAAAAAGGGGGGGCCCCCCCCAAAAAAAAAAAACCCCCCCCGGGGGCCCCCCGGGGGGCCCCTTTTTTCCAAAATTTTTTTTAAAACCCCGGGGTTTTTAAAAATTTCCTTTAAAACCAAACCCCAAAAAAACCCCTTTAGGGGGGGAAAAACCTTAAAAAAACAAAAAATTTTAAAAAAAAGCAAAACCCCAAAATTTTCCCAAAAAAAAAAATTTAAATTTTTTCCCAAAAAAAAAAAAAGGGGCCTTTTTTAAAAAATTTTTTTAAAAAAAAAAAAACCCCCCAAAATTTTTTCCCCCCCTTTTTTTTAAAAAAAATTTTTTTTTTTTTAAAAAAAAACCAAAAAAGGTTTTTCCAAAAACCCTTTTTTCCCCCCTTTAAAATTTTTCCCCCTTTCCCCCCAAAAAAAAAACCAAAAAAAAATTTTTTTTTTCCCCTTTTTAAAAACCCCCCTTTTCCCCCTTTTAAAAAAAAAAAAATTTTTTAAGGGGGGGGGGTTTTTTTTTGGGGTTTTTTTTTTTTTTTCCCCGGGGGAAAAAGGGGGGGGGGGGGAGGGGGGGGGGGCCCCCCCGGGCCCTTTTTTTTTCCCGGGCGGGGGGGCCCCCAAAAAAAAATTTTTCCCCCCCCCCGGGGGAAAAGGGGGGGGGGGGTTTTTTTGGGGTTTCCCCGGGGGGGTTTGGGGGGGGTTTGGGGAAAAAAGGGGCCCCCCCCCCCCAAACAAAAAACCCCCCCAAACCCCCCCCCCCCCCCCAAAAACCCCCCCCGGGCCCCCAACCAACCCCGGGGCCCCTTTCCCCCCCCCCTTTTTTTTTTTAAAAAAAAAAAAGGGGGTTTTTGGGACCCAAAACCCCTTTTTTCTTGGGAAAAAAAAAACCCCCATTTAAAGGGGGCCCCCCAAAAATTTTTGGGGGGGGGCCTTTAAAAAAAGGGGTTTTTTTTTTTTCCCCCCCCCTTTTTTTTTCCCCCCCCGGGGGTTTTAAAAAAAAAAACCCCAAAAACCCCTTTTTCCCAAATTAAAAAAAAAAAATTTTAAACCCCAAAAAAAAATTTCCCCCCCCCGGCCCCCAAAATTTTGGCCCCTTTGGAGGGGGAAAAGGGCCCCGGGGGGGGGGCCCGGGGGGGGGGGGGGTTTTGGGGGGCCCCCCCCCAAAAACCCCCTTTTTCCCCCCGGGGGGCCCCAACCCCTTTGGGCCGGGGGCTCCCCCAGGGGGTTTTTTTGGTTTTTTTGGGGGGGGGGGGCCCCAAAAAACCCCCAAAAAATTTTGGGGGGGTTTTTTTGGGGGGGGAAAAGGGGGGGGGGCCCCCCCCGGGGCCCCCCGGGGGGGGGAAAATTCCCAAAATTTTTTCCCCCCTTGGGCCCCAAAAGGGGGCCCCCAAAAACCCCCTTTAAAAAAAAATTTAAAAAAATTTCCCCCCCCCAAAAAAAGGGGGGGGCCCCCCCCCCCCCCAAAAAAAACCCCCTTTTTTGGGGGCCCCCCGGGGGCCCCGGGGGAAAAAGGGGGTTTTTTGGGGGAAATTTCCCCCCGGGGGCCCCCCAAAAAAACCCCCCTTTAAGGGGTTTTGGGGTTTCCACCCCCCCAAACCCCCCCCCCCCAAAAAAAAAAAGGGGAAATTTTGGGGGGGGGCCCCCCCCCCCGGGCCCCCAAATTGGGGGCCCCCCCCCCCAAAAATTTTTTTTTTGGGGGGGCCCCGGGGAAAACCCCCCCCCCGGGGGGGGGGGGAAAACTTTGGGGGGGGGGCCCCCCCCCTTTTTTTTAAAGGGGGGCCCCCCGGGGGGTTTTCCCCCCCCCCGGGGGGGGTTTTCCCCAAAGGGTTTAAAACCCCCAAAAAAAGGGGCCCCCCCTTGGGAAAAAATTAAAAAAAAAATTTTTAAATTTTTTTTTTAAAATTAAAACCCCCAAAAGGGAAAAAAAAAAACCCCCCCCCCCGGGGGCCCCCCAAAACCCCCCCCCCGGGGGGGGGGAAAAAATTTTTTTTTGGGGGGGGGGAACCCCACCCTTTTTAAAAACCTTAAAAAATTTTTTTTTTTTAAAAAAGGGGGGGAAAAAAACCCCCGGGGGGGGAAAAATTTTTTTGGGGGAACGGGGAAAAAAAAGGGCCCCTTTTTTTTGGAAAGGGGGGGGGGGGGCCCCCCCCGGGGGGGGGGCCCCCTTTTTTTCCTTTTTGGGGGAAAAAAGGGGGGGTTTTTCCCCAAATTTTCGGGGCCCCCTTTTTGGGGGGGGGGGGAAAAACCCGGGGGGGGGGTTTTTTTTAAAAAAAAAAATTTTTTAAAAAAAAAAAAACCCAACAAAACCCCCCTTGGGGGTAAAAAAAAAACCTTATTTTTTAAAAAAAAAATTTTTTAAAAAATTTTTTTTTTTTTTTAAAGGGGAAAATTTTTTTTTTTAAAAACCAAAAAAAAAAAAAATTTTTTTTAAAAATTTTTTTTTTTTAAAAATTTTTTTTAAAAAAAATTTTTTTTTTTTTTAAATTTTTAAAAACCCAAAAAATTTTTTTGGGGAAAAAAAAAAAAAAACCCCCCCTTTTTTTTTTAAAAAAAAAAAAAAAAAAAACCCCGGCCCCCCCCCCTTTTTTAAATTTTTTTTTTTTCCCCCTTTTAAAAGGGTTTGGGGGGTTTTCCCCCTTTTTTTGGGGGGGAAAATTTTTCCCAAAAACCCCCCCCTTTTTTTTTTTTTTTGGGGGGGGGGGGGCCCGGGGGGCCAAAAAAGGGGGTTTTTTCCCCCTTTTTTGGGTTTTTTAAGGGGGGGGGGGGGCCCTTTTTTTTTGGGGGGGGGGGCCCCGGGGAAAAAAAATTTTTTGGGGTTTTTTCCGGGGGGAAGGGGGTTTTGGTTTATGATTTTTTTCCCCACCGGGGGAGGGGGGGGGGTTTTTTTGGGGGGGCCCCCGGGGGTTGGGGGGGGCTTTTTCCCCTTTAACCGGGGGGGGGAAAATTTTTTTAAACGGGTTTTGGGTTTTTTGGGGGTTTTTTTTGGGGGGCCCCGGGTTTTTGGGGGGGGAAATTTTTTCCCAGGGGCCCCGTTTTTTTGGGGTTTTTTTTTCCCCCGGGGGAAGGGGGGGGGGGGCCCTTTTGGAGGAAAAAAAGGGGGGTTGGGGGTTTTTTTTCCCCTTTTTTTGGGGGGTTTGGGGGGGGTTTGAAAAAAGGGGTTTTGGGGGGGGGGAAAAGGGGGGGCCCCCCCTTTTTTTTTTTGGGGAAATTTTTGGGGGTGGGGTTTTTTTTGGGGGGGGTTTTTTTTAAAATTTTTTTTTTTTTTCCCCCTTTTTAAAGGCGGGCCTTTTTTGGGGGGGAAAATTTCCCCGGGGGGGGGGGGGGGGGCCCGTTTTGTTAAAACCCAATTTTGGGGGGGTTTTTTGGGGCCCGGGGGGTTTGGGGAAAAAATTTTTTTAAAAAAAAAGGGGGTTTTTTTAAAACCCCCCAGGGGGTTTTTTGGGGTAGGGGGGGGGCCCCCGGGGTTTGGGGGTTTGGGGGGCCCCCCCCCCCGGGGGGGGGGGGGGTTTTGGGGGGGTTTGGGGGGTTTGGGGAAAGGGGGGGCAGGGGAACCCCGGGGGTTTTTCCCTTTTTGGGGGGGGCCCGGGGTTTTTTGTGGGGGGCCTTTTTGGGGGGGGCCCCCGGGGGGGGGGGGGGTTTTTAAAAAGGGGGGTTTTTTTGGGGGGGGAAAACAAAAGGGGGAAAAAGGGGGCCAAAAAGGGATTTTTCCCTTTGGGGGGGGGGGGCCCCCCCGCGGGGGGGTGGGGTCCCCCGGGGGGTTTTTTTTAAAATTAAGGGGGGGGGGGGGGGGGGGAAAGGGTGGGGGGGGAAAAAAACCCGGGGGGGGGGGGCCCTTTTTGGAGCGGGGGCCCCCGGGGGGTTTGGGGAAAAAATTTTTTTGGGGGGGGTTTTTTTTAAAAAAAAATTTTTTTTTGGGGGGGGGCCCCCCAAAAAGGGGTTGGGGGCCCCTTTGTGGGGGGGGGGGTTTGGAAGGGGGTTTTTTTTAAAGGGGGGGGGGGAAAGGTTGTGGGGGGGGGGCCCCCCCGGGGGGGGGGTTCTTCCCCCCGGGGGAAAAAGGGGGGAAAATTTTTTTTTGGGGGGGGTTTTGGGGGAGGGGGGGGGGGGGGTTTTTTATTTTTTTTTAATTTTTAAAAAAAAAGGGGGAATTCTTTTTTTAAAAAATTTTTTTGGGGGGGGGCCCCGGGGGTTTTTTGGGGGGAAAGTTTTTAAAATGGGAAAAAAAAATTTTTTTTTTTGGGGGGGTTTAAAACGGGGAAAAATTGGGTTTTTAATTTTTTAAAAAAAAAAAAGGGGGGGGGGGTTTTTTTTGGCCCTTTTTTTTTGGGGGGGGGTTTTTTTGGCAGGGGGGGGGGGGAGGAGGGGGGGTTTTTTTTTAAAGGGGGAAAAAAAGGGGGGGGGAAGCTTTTGGGGGGGGGGGGGGGGGTTTTTTTTTTGGGGGGGGGGTTTTGGGAACGGGGGGGGGTTGGTTTGGAGGCTTTTTGGGGGGGGGTTTTTAGGGGGGGGGGGGTTTTTAAAAAAGGGGGTTTGGGGGGGGGTTTTTTTTTGGGGGGGTTTTTTGGGGGGGGGGGGGGGTTTTTAAAGGGGGGGGGGGAGGGGGGGGGGTTTTTGGGGGGGTTAGGGGGGGAGGGTTTTTGGGGGGGTTTGGGGGGGGGGGGGTTTATTTTGGGGTTTTTGGGGGGGGGGGTTGGGAAAAATTTGGGGGGGCCGGGGGGGGGGGGTTTTTTAAGGAAGGTTGGAGGGGGGGTTTTTTTGGAAAAAGGGGGGAAAAGGGGGGGGGGTTTTGGGGGGGGTTTTGGGGGGGTTTTTTTGGGGCCTTTTAAACCCCCCCTTTTTATTCCCCTTTTTTTCCCCGGGAAAGGGGGAAGGGAAATTTTCCAAAAGGTTTTTTTTTGGGGGGGGGTTTTTTTTTTTTGGGGAAAAATTTTTTTTTTTGGGGGTTTTTTTCCCCCCCCCCCTTTTTTCCCCTTTTTCCCTTTTTCCTTTTCCCCCCAAAAAAAAAAAAACCCCCCCCCCCCTTTTAAGGGGGGGGGGGTTTTTCCCTTTTTTTTTTTCCCCCCCGGGGTTTTGGGGGGGGGGGGGGGGGGGGTTTTTCCCTTTAACAAACTTTTTTTGGGGGGGGTTTTTTTTTGGTTTTTTTAAAAGGGGCCCCCCCCAAAATTTTTTTTTTCCCCCGGGGGGGGCCCCCCCCCCCAAAATTTTTGGGGCCCCCCCCGGGGGCCCCTTTTTCCCCCATTTTGGGGCCCCCCCCCCCCTTTTTAAATTTTTTGGGGGGGCCCCTTGGGGAACCCCCCTTCTTTTTGGGGTTTTGGGGGGGGCCCCCCCAAATTTTTGGGGGGTTTCCGGGGCCCCCCCTTTTTAAATTTTTTTCCCCCGGGGAATTTTTTTTTCCCCCTTTTTTTTTTTTAAAAAATTTTTTTTGGGTTTTTAAAAAATTTTTTTTTCCCCCGGGCCTTTTTAAAAACCCCCCGGACCCCCCCCCCAAACCCAAGGGGGCCCCCCTTTTGGGGGGGTTTTTTTCCCCCCGGGTTTTTTTAAAAAAAGGGGGTTTGGGGGGGGGGGTTTTGGAATTTTTTTTTTTTTCCTTTAAATTTTTTTAAAGGGGGGTTTTTTAAAAAAAAATTTTTTTTTTTAAAAAAAATTTTTTTCCCCCCAAAAGGGGCCTTTTTTTTTTTTTTTCTTTTTTCCCCCCCCAAAAAAAAGGGGGTTTTTGGGGGGGGGTTTTTTAAAAAAAAAAAATTTTTTTATTTTAAAAACCTTTAAAAAAAAGGTTTCCCCCCAAAAACCCCCTTTTTGGGGGGGTTTTGGGGGAAAAAAGGGGAATTTTTTTAAATTTTTTTTTTTTTAAAAATTTTTAAAAATTTAAAAAAATTTTTTCCTTTTTTAAAAAAGGGGTTTTTTTTTAAAAAAAAAAAAAAATTTTTTTTTTTTTGGGTTGTTTGGGAAAAAAAAGGGAAAAGGGGAAAAAAACCCCCAAAATTTGGGTTTTTTTTTTTTTCCCCCTTTTTGGGAAAAAAAAAGGGGGGGGGCCCCAATTTAAATTTTTTTCCCAAAATTTAAAAAAAAAAAAAAAAAACCCAACCTTTTTTAAAAAAACCCCGGGTTTTTTCCCCGGGGGAAAAGGTTTTTTTTTAAAACCAAATTTCAAAAAACTTTTAATTTTTTTTTTTTAAAACCCTTTTTTGGGGGGTTTTTTCCCTTTTCCGGGGAAAAAAAAAAGGGGGGCCCCCCCCGGGGGGGGGGGAAAAAAAAAAAAAAAGAAAGGAAAAAAACCGGGGGTTTCCTTAAAAACCCCCCTTTTTTTTTTTTTTTCCCCTTTTTTTTTTTTTTTTTAAAAAATTTTTAACCCCCCCCCAAAAATTGCCCGGGGGGGGGAAAAAATTTGGGGGGGGAAAAAAAAGGAAATGGGGGAAAATTTGGGGGTCCCCCCCTTTTTGGGGGCCAAGGGGGGGGGTTTTTAAAAAATTTTTTTTTTAAAAAATTTTGGGGTTTTTTTTTTTTTTTAAAAAAAAATTTAAACCCGGGCCAAAATTTTGGGGGGTTTTTAAACCCTGGGTTTTTGGGGGAAATTTTTTTTTTTTTTGGGGGGGGAAAAATTTTTTTTTCCCCAAAAAAACCCCCCGGGGGTTTTTTGGGGTTTTTTTTAAAAAAATTTTTCCCGGTGGGGGGAAAAGGGGGGGGCCCCCAAAAAATCTTTAATTTTTTGGGGGGGAAATTTTTTTTTTTTTAAAAAAAAACCCCGGGGCCCCAAAAAAAGGGGGTTTTCCCCCCCAAAAAATTTTTTGGGGGTTGGGGGTTTTTTTTTTTTTTAAAAAAAAGAGTGGGGGGAAAAATTTTGGGGGCCTTTTTCCCCCGGGGGGGTTTTTTTTTTTTTTTCCCAAAAAAGGGAAGGGTTTTAAAAAAAACCGGGGGGGTTTTTTTAAAAAAAAGGGGGGGGGGGGGCCCCAAAAATTTTTTTTTTTTTTTTCCCTGGGGGGGGAAAAATTTGTTTTTTTTTTTGGGGGGGGGGGTTAAAAATTTTGGGGAAAAAAAAAATTTTTTTTAAAAATTTTTTGGGGGGGCCTTTTTAAAAAAAAAAAAAAGGGAAAAAGGGGGGAAAAAGGGGTTTTTTTTTGGGGGGGGGAATTAAAAAAATTTTTTTTTAAAAAAAGGGGTTAAAAATTTAAAAGTCAAAAAAAATTTTAAAAAATAAAAAAAAAAAAAAAAGGGAATTTGCCCCCCCCTTTTTTCCCCCTTTTAAGGAAAAAAAAATTTTTTAAAATTTTTGCCCTTTTTTTCCCCTTTTAAAAAAATTTTTTTTTTTTGGGAAAAAAAAAAAAAAATTTTTTTTTTTAAAAAAAAAATTTTTTTTTTTTTTGGTTTTTTTTTTTTTGGGGGTTTTTTTGGGTGTTTTTTTTCTTTTTTTTTAAAAAAGGGGTTTTTTTTTTTTTTGGGAAAATTTTTTTGGGGAAAAATTTTTTTTTTTGTGGTACATGATAAGACACTGCTGGAGGTGGTATATGGGGGAAGTTTGCCTCCATACACTACTGTTACTGGATACCAGGGTCACACGGTGTGGTGGTCACATGATAAGACTCTGCTGGAGGTAGTAATACTGGAGAAGTTCTGCTCCTCCATACACTACTGTTACCTGGATACCAGGGTCACATGGCTTGTGTGGTGGTCACATGATAAGATGCTGCTGGAGGTAGTTAATACTGGAGAAGTTCTGCTCCTCCATAAAACTACTGTTACCTGGGATACCAGGGTCACATGACCTGTGTGGTGGTCACATGATAAGACACTGCTGGAGGTAGTAATACTGGAGAAGTTCTACTCCTCTATACACTACTGTTACCTGGATACCAGGGTCACATGACCTGTGTGGTGGTCACATGATAAGACGCTGCTGGAGGTGGTAATACTGGAGAAGTTCTGTTCCCATGGGAGCCATGGGAGTTCTGTTCCGATGGGGGCCTGATACATTGGAGTAAAACAGGTACAGGAGCAAAATTTTTATTACACGCAGGTAAGTAAAATTTATGAACTTGTCAGTGGGGAACTCTTTAATATAATAATAATCATAAGAAAACAGACACAAAGCAAAAATGCAAAATCACTTACCTGCCTCTCTCCTTCAATTAGTCTGCACTGGGATTAGACACTCGATTTTGATCCAAATTTGTCTACAAGTAAAATAACACCGTCAAATACTGTCAAAGACGTAACAAGCCAATGACAAAAACTAAAGGATGAAATAAGATTGGTGCCCACCGTGTGTTTTCAGCCCATGTTAGATGTATACAAAAAAGTTCTAATAATGTGTGTGTCTGTGTTTTTTAACCCTTTCAGGACCAAGTGATTTTTTAATTTTATTTTGTTCATCATTGCATTAGAAGAGCCGTAACTTTTTATTACTTTTCTGTCGAAATAGCCATGAAGGCTTTGTATTTTTTTTGTGTTGGGTTTTATTTTTTTAACAGCACGATTTCTGGGTGACATATAAATTATTGATTAATTTTTATTAAAGGGGTTTTCTCGTTTCATCATTTGGCAGCCGTTTATACTGGTTGCCAAGCAGAGCTTGTGAAATGGAGGGGAGTGTTTCTCCTCCCGGCAGGGCGTATCTTCTCTCCCTGCAGACACGCCCCAAAGTGTGCATGTGAGATTCATTCTGTGTGAGCCGGGGGAAGGGAGAGGTTCTCAACTGCCGGAAGTGAAAAGCTAAGAGTAACTCGATAGTGTAGATCTACATTTCTCACTCTCTCAACATACTTTGTAATTAGAATGGGCATTTGACATTCAGGACTCTGGGAAAGATGGGTGATTTTTTTTTCTCTGTCTCTCACACACAGTGATATCTCATTGTATTATTATACCTCTGACTTCTACAGATCTGCAGAACAAAACCATACGCTTTATCTGTTTGTGTTTACATGGGACTGCACATGATCTCTCTCTCTGCTGCAGGACCTCTGATCGCTGTCAGTGACAAACCCCGCACACATACGTCGCACCTACCACTGATTTCGGTCAGTGACAAACCCCACACGCATACGTCGCACCTACCACTTATTGCAGTCAGTGACAAATACTGCACGCATACGTCGCACCTAGCACTGATTGCTGTCAGTGACAAACCCTGCACGCATATGTCGCACCAACCACTGCTTGCTGTCAGTGACAAACATCTCTTGCGCCCCCCTGCGCGCTCCCGTCCGCGACCTCTTTCCTCCATCTCCCTCAGATGGGCGTTCTCGATTACGACCGGGGGTGGACTGGGCGTAACCCGACCAGAGCTCTCACTTCATTCCAGCACTAAAAAACCAGCCCCTTCTCCTAAACCATAGCACCTTGCTTATGGTAACCAAGGACGGACATGCTTAGACTGTGGTCCCCTCCTTTTCAACTATGATCTTCGTAGCGAGAAAACCCCTTGAACTCTTTTAAGGTGGACTGGAAAAAAAATACAGCAAGTGTAGAATCTGCTGAGTTTTGAGGTACCCTTATAACTGAACAATAACAACTGGATCTTTAAAGGGTTTATTACAATGGATAACATAAATATATATACAAAGGGAAGCCTTGCTATCTAAAGGGACAGGGGAAGAGGTGAGGGTAGCAGGAAGGATGATGGGAAGAGACCCAACTGACCTTGTGCGCCATCTTTTATACCAGACACACCCACACCTATGGCCCATCCCTGGAACACCTCCAAGAGCTCTCTTAACCAATCGGACCAGTTCTTATACAGTCTACAGAAATCATTGTAGAGGTCATTCTTGTCCCAAAGGTCAACAGCCTTGCTGGACAGGTGACATTGCCTGGGGCATCACAGACCTGGTTGAACCATCAATGACATGTCCCTGAAGAGTGCGGGGTTGGTCATCAGATTTTCCTATTTCCTGCCAGGAGATGATGGTAGTGCCACTTAAGCAAGTTGTCTTCTCAAACAGATGGCAATGTCCATTGTTTATTCATCAAAACAGGATTTACAACATGTGACGGGGATTGCATGTACAGTGCCTGGCGAAAGTATTCGGCCCCCTTGAACTTTTCAACCTTTTGCCACATTTCAGGCTTCAAACCTAAAGATATCACATTTTAATTTTTTTGTGAAGAATCAACAACAAGTGGGACACAACTGTGAAGTGGAACAAAATTTATTGGATATATTAAACTTTTGTAAAAAAAAAAAAAAACTGAAAAAGTGGGGCATGCAAAATTATTCGGCCCCTTTACTTTCAGTGCAGCAAACTCAGTGAGGATCTCTGAATGATCCAATTTGTGTCCTAAATGACTGATGATGATATATATAAATCCACCTGTGTGTAATCAAGTCTCCGTAAAAAATGCACCTGCTCTGTGATGGTCTCAGGGTTCTGTTTAAAGCACAGAGAGCATCATGAAGCCCAAGGAAAAACACCAGGCAGGTCCCGTGATAACTGTTGTGGAGAAGTTTAAAGCCGGATTTGGGAAAACAAAAAGATTTCCCAAACTTTAAACATCCAAGGAGCACTGTGCAAGCGATCATATTGAAATTTGGAAGGAGGATCAGACCCCCTTGCAAATCTACCAAGACCGGCGTCCTCTAAACTTTCATCTCAAAAAAGGAGAAGACTGATCAGAGATGCGCCAGAGGCCCATGATCACTCTGGATGAACTGCAGAGATCTCCAGCTGAGGGGGGAGAGTCTGTCCATAGGAAACAATCAGTCACTGCACAAATCTGCCCTTTATGGAAGAGGCACGAAGAAGCCATTTCTCAAAGATATCCAGAAAAAGTCTCGTTTTTCACGAGCCGCCTGGGAGACACCAAACATGTGGAAGAAAGGGGCCCCCTGGGTGGACACCAAACCATGTGGAAGAAGGGGCCGCTGGGAGACACCAAAACATGTGGAAGAAGGGGCCGCCTGGGAGACACCAAACATGTGGAAGAAGGGGCCGCCTGGGAAACAACAAACATGTGGAAGAAGGGGCTGCCTGGGAGACACCAAACATGTGGAAGAAGGGGCTGCCTGGGAGACACCAAACATGTGGAAGAAGGGGCCGCCTGGGAGACACCAAACATGTGGAAGAAGGGGCTGCCTGGGAGACCCCAAACATGTGGAAGAAGGGGCCGCCTGGGAGACACCAAAAAATGTGGAAGAAGGGCCGCCTGGGAGAAAACCAAACATGTGGAAGAAGGGGCTGCCCCCCTGGGAGACACCCCCAACCATGTGGAAGAAGGGGCCGCCTGGGAGACACCAAACATGTTGGAAGAAGGGGCCGCCTGGGAGACACCAAACATGTGGAAGAAGGGGCCGCCTGGGAGACACCAAACATGTGGAAGAAGGGGCCGTCTGGGAGACACCAAACATGTGGAAAAAAGGGGCGCCCGGGAGACACCAAAACATGTGGAAGAAGGGGCTGCCTGGGAGACACCAAAAAATGTGGAAGAAGGGGCCGCCTGGGAGACACCTAAACCCTGTGGAAGAAGGGGCCCCCTGGGGGACACCAAACATGTGGAAGAAGGGGCCGCCTGGGAGACACCAAACATGTGGAAGAAGGGGCCGCCTGGGAGACACCAAACATGTGGGAGAAGGGGCTCTGCTCAGATTAAACCAAACATGTGGAAGAAGGGGCCGCCTGGGAGACACCAAACATGTGGAAGAAAGAGCCGCCTGGGAGACAACAAACATGTGGACGAAGGGGCCGCCCTGGGAGACGCCAAACATGTGGAAGAAGGGGGCCCCCTGGGAGACAAACAAACATGTGGAAGAAGGGGGCCGCCTGGGAGACAACAAACCCTGTGGAAGAAGGGGCCCCCCCGGGAGACACCAAACATGTGGAAGAAGGGGCCCGCGGGAGACACCAAACATGTGGGAAGAAGGGGCCGCCTGGGAGACAAACAAACATGTGGAAGAAGGGCCACCTGGGAGACCCCAAACATGTGGAAGAAGGGGCCACCTGGGAGACACCAAACATGTGGAAGAAGAAGCCGCCCGGGAGACCCCAAACATGTGGAAGAAGGGGCCGCCCGGGAGACCCCAAACATGTGGAAGAAGGGGCCGCCTGGGAGACCCCAAATATGTGGAAGAAAGAGCCGCCTGGGAGACAACAAACATGTGGAAGAAGGAGCCGCCCGGGAGACCCAACAAACATGTGGAAGAAGGGGCCGCCTGGGAGACGCCAAACATGTGGAAGAAGGGGCCACCTGGGAGACACCAAACATGTGGGAGAAGGGGCCGCCAGGGAGACACCAAACATGTGGGAGAAGGGGCCGCCCGGGAGACCCAAACATGTGGAAGAAGGGGCCCCCTGGGAGGGCGCCAAACCCTGTGGAAGAAGGTGCCGCTTGGAGACCCCAAACATGTGGAAGAAGGGGCCGCCTGGGAGACACCAAACATGTGGGAAAAAGGGGCCCCCCTGGGAGACCCCAAACATGTGGAAGAAGGGGTTCTGCTCAGACG
Organism: Phyllomedusa bahiana; assembly: GCA_025379985.1. Classification (NCBI taxonomy): domain Eukaryota; kingdom Metazoa; phylum Chordata; class Amphibia; order Anura; family Hylidae; genus Phyllomedusa; species Phyllomedusa bahiana. The sequence continues at coordinate 5,594 of JAODAL010022254.1, read as the reverse complement.
AAACCAAAATCCAACATTTTGGCCACAATGCAAAATGATATGTTTGGCTTAAAAGCAACACAGCTCATCACCCTGAACACACCATCCCCCCTGTCACACATGGTGGTGGCAGCATCATGAAGACCAAGGAACACACCATCCCCACTGTCACCCCTGGTGGCGGCAGCACATGGTTTGGGCTTTTCTTCAGCAGGGCAGGGAAGATGGTTAAAATTGATGGAAAGTGGATGGAGCCAAATACAGGACCATTCTGGAAGAAAAACTGTTGTAGTCTGCAAAAGACTTGAGACTGGGCGGAGATTTATCTTCCAACAAGCCACTGATCCCAAACATAAAGCAAAATCTACAATGGAAGGTTCCCAAATAACCGTCTCCAGGTGTTAGAATGGCCGAGTCACAGTGCAGACTCGAATCCAATGGAGAATCTGTGAAAAGAGCTGAAAACTGCTGCTCACAAACGCTCTCCATCCAACCTCACTGAGCTCCAGCTGCTCACAAACGTTCTCCCTCCAACCTCACTGAGCTCCAGCTGTTCACAAACGCTCTCCATCCATCCTCACCGAGCTCCAGCTGTTCACAAACGCTCTCCATCCAACCTCACTGAGCTCCAGCTGCTCACAAACGCTCTCCATCCAACCTCACTGAGCTCCAGCTGCTCACAAACGCACTCCATCCAACCTCACGAGCTCCAGCTGCTCACAAACGCACTCCATCCAACCTCACTGAGCTCCCGCTGCTCACAAACGCGCCTCCCTCCAACCTCACTGAGTCCAGCTGCTCACAAAACGCTCTCCCTCCAACCCCACTGAGCTCCAGCTGCTCACAAAACGCTTCCATCCAACCTCACCAAAGCTCCAGCTGCTCACAATTGCTCTCCATTCCAACCTCACTGAGCTCCAGCTGTTCACAAAAAACTCTCCATCCAACCTCACTGAGCTCCAGTGCTCACAAACGCACTCCATCCAACCTCACCCGAGCTCCAGCTGCTCACAAAACGCGCTCCATCCAAACCTCACTGAGGTTCAGCTGTTCACAAACGCTCTAATCCAACCTCACTGAGCTCCAGCTGCTCACCACGCTTTTCCATCCAACCTCACTGAAACTCCAGCTGTTCACAAACGCTCATCCAACCTCACTGAACTCCAGGCTGCTCACAAATGCCTCCATCCAACCTCACTGAGCTCCAGCTGTTCACAACACTCTCCATCCAACCTCACTGAGCTCCCGCTGTTCAAAACACTCTCCATCCAATCTCACTCAGATCCAGCTGCTCACAAACGCACTCCATCCAACCTCACTGAGCTCCAGCTGCTCACAAACGCTCTCCATCCAACCTCACTGAGCTCCAGCTGTTCACAAACGCTCTCCATCCTACCAAACCGAGCTCAAGCTGCACACAAACGCTCTCCATCCCACCTCTCTGAGCTCCAGCTGCTCAAACGCCTCCATCCAACCTCACTGAGCCCCAGCTGTTCACAAACGCTCTCCATCCAACCTCACTGAGCTCCAGCTGCGCCAAGAAAGAATGGGCAAGAATTTCAGTCTCTCAATGTGCAAAACTGATAGAGACAAACCCCAAGCGACTTGCAGCTGTAATCGCAGCAAAAGGTGGCGCCACAAAGTATTAACTTAAGGGGCCGAATAATATTGCACGCCCCACTTTTCAGTTTTTTATTTTTTACAAAGGTAAAATAAATTTCGTTCAACTTCACAACTGTGTCCCACTTTTTGTTGATTCTTCACAAAAAATTAAAATTTTATATCTTTATGTTTGAAGCCTGAAATGTGGCAAAAGGTTGAAAAAAAAAGGGGGCCGGATACTTTCGCAAGGCACTGTATTTAAACATTTTTCTGATGTCCCCCCGAAGCCGTCTTTTCTCTTAACTAAATAACACCAATCTTGCTAATCTGTCTGGGTACTGTAGTCCACCCAGTCCTTTTATTATTTTTGTTGCCGCCTTTGAACCTGTTCAAGCTCTACGATGTCTTTCCTGTGCACTGGTGTCCAGAACTTACACAATATTCCATGTGTGGTCTAACCAGTGACTTGTATAGTGGGAGAATAATGTTCCCATTATGTGCCTCTATGCCCCTTCTAATGCACCCCATGATCCTATTTGCCTTGGCAGCTGCTGTCTGACACTGGCTGCTACAATTAAGTTTACTGTCCACCAGGATTCCCAAGTCCCTCTCCAGCGTTTTTCCGTTTAACGTTCAATCATGGAATGGATTTTTCCTTCCCATGTGCATAACCTTGCATTTATCTGTGTTAAACCTCATCTCCCATTTCTCTACCCCGGCCTCCAACTTATCCAGATCCCTTTGTAATAACACATTTATTTATTTATTTATTTATTATTTATTTTTTTGAGCGCCCTTGGTTCCAGAGCGCTGTACATTCAGGTTTCATACATAATATAGGTCAAACAAGTATCAAGGTGACAAGTTTACTAACTAACAACTGGTACAGAAGGAGAGAGGTCCCTGCCCGTGAGGGCTTACACTCTAAAAGGAAGGTGGGCAGAGACAAGGTGTGGGGAGACATGGTTGTGGATAGTGTAGTGACAGCAGGGTTATTGTTGGTTGTAGGCAATCCTGAAGAGATGGGTTTTCAGGCTGCTTTTGAGGCTGGTGAGAGTGGGGGAGAGTCTGATGTGTTGGGGCAGTGAGTTCCAGAGTGTGGGGGAAGCACGGGAGAAGTCTTGGAGACGGTTGTGGGAGGAGCTGATAAGGGGAGAGCAGAGAAGAAGGTCCTGTGAGGAGCTGAGGTTGCGTGACGGGAGATATCTGGAGATTAGAGCAGAGATGTATGGAGGGGAGAGGTCATGGAGAGCCTTGTAGGGCATGGTTGCTAACTTGAACTGGATTCGCGGGGCAATTTGGGGAAGCCCGTGAAGGGATTGGCAGAGGGGAGTGGCAGAGGAGTTTTCGAGGTTAGAGGTGAATCAGACGGCAGCAGAGTTAAGGATGGATTGGAGGGGAGCGAGGGTGCTAGCTGGGGAAAGGGCCCCAAAAGAAGGATGTTGCAATAGTCTAGGCGTGAGATGACGAGGGCATGGACGAGCATTTTTGTGCTTTCGAAGTTAAGGAAATGAACGGATAACGGGAGATATTTTTCAGGTGGAGGCGGGGAGGTGGAGGTGAGGGTTTTGGATGTGCGGTTTGAAGGACAGATTGGAGTCAAGGGTTATCCCAAGGCAGCGGACTTGTAGAGCTGGTGAGAGAGTTTAAACCATTGACTGTGATAGAGTGATCAGGTGGGGGATGGGGGTGGGACGGTGGAAAGATGATGAGTTCAGTTTTCTCCACGTTTAGCTTCAGGAGACGTGAGGAGAAGTAGGAGGATATGGACGAAAGACAGTCAGGGATCCGGGAGAGTAGAGAGGTAATATCTGGGCCGGAGATGTAGAGTTGGGTATCATCAGCATACAGGTGGTAATGAAAGCCATGCGATGCTATTAGTTGACCCATTATCCTCTATTGTGTTGTTTACTTTCCAGAGCTTAGTATCATCAATATTTTACTGTGCAATCCATGTGTAAGATCATTAATGTAAATATTAAAGTAGATAGGGCCCAATACTGAGCCCTGTGTTCCCCACTAGTAACAGGGATCCAGTCTGAGTATGCACCATTAATCACCACCCTTTGTTTTCTATCAGTGAGCCAGTTGCTTACCCACTTGCACACATTTTCCCCCAGTCCAAGCATTCTCATTTTACCTACTAACCTTTTATGTGGAACAGTATCAAATGCTGTAGAAAGATCTATATATATGACATCTAGTGCCATCCCGATCCAGTCTAGCACTGACTTCCTCATAGAAGCTGATGAGATTAGTCTGACAGGACCGATCCTTCATAAACCCATGCTGGAACGGCGTTATACATTTATTGTCAGTGAGATACTTCAGGATAGCATCTCTTAGAAAACCTTCAGACATTTTACCTACAACAGAGGTTAAGCTTACCGGCCTATAGTTTCCTGGATCACTTTTTGACCCCTTTTTTGAATACTGCCACCACATTTGCTATGCGCCAATTCTTTGGGACATATCCCATTATTAGACAGTCCATAAATATTAAGAATAGGGGCCTATCTATGACATCACTTAACTCCCTTAGGACACGTGGATGTATGCCATCTGGACCTGGGGATTTGTCTATTTTAATATTCCTAAGACGGAGCTGCACTACTTCTTGAGTTAAACAAGAAACATTTAAGTTGGAGTTTACCTCATCCCTCTTCTCATCAACAGGAAGGTCATCCTCCTCCTCGGTAAATACGGTGGAGAAAAAATTGTTTAATAGGTTTTGTTTTTTCCTCATCGCCCTCTACAACACCTGCCTCACTACTTTTCAAAGGGCCAACATTTTCTGTTTGAATCTTTATACTATTTATATAGTTAAAAATTATTTTGCGGTTAGTTTTACTCTCTTTGGTAATATGTCTTTCTGTCTCCAGCTTTGCTGCCTTTATCATTATTTTACATATATTTTCTTCCTTATAGCTTTTTAGTGCCTCTTCACTGCCCTACTGTTTTAGTAGCTGAAACGCTTTCTTTTTGTTATTTATTGCCTTCTTTGAATCTCTGTTGATCCACATTGGGTTTTTCCTGTTTCTAATTATTTTACTACCATAAGGTACTGTGTTTCCCCGAAAATAAGACATATCAGAGATTTTGTTAAATTCCCTAATATAAGGCACCCCCCAAAAATAAGACATAGCAGAAATCATTGCTGCAGCTCCCCATACACCGGGCTGTCCCTAAGGGTGGGTAGAGAGAAAGGTTGGGGGGAGGAGGGGCGGGTTTTCCGAAGCCCCGCTCGACCCGAGAACCGGCCCTGGGACATATTGTGTTGAAGGACCTGTGCAGGGAGGTCATGTGACTGATGTCACCACAGGTCCCGAACATCCCAGGACAGGAGATAGTAAGTACATGTAAATGAGGGATGGGGGGAGAACAGAGCAATGATACTGACACACACACATCTCACATGATGGCTGATGGGGCATGCTGGAACTTCTAGTTCCGCAGGTACCAGCATGTCACATTTGCCATCCTTTGAGATAAGTCACTGTCGCAGCCATAATATGTCCCTTACATACATATATCCTATGGTTTGTGACTATAAACTTTAAGATACACACACACACACACACACATATATATATATATATATATATATATACACACACAAGTATAGCATGCTATAATTTATTTGTTGAAGAGTAAGACATCCCCTGAAAATAAGACACAGCGCTTCTTTAGGAGCAAAAATTAATATAATAGTTGGCGCCTAAGATGTTTTTAGAGATGCCCCATTTATTATTTGTTCTGCTATTTTTAAACACCTTGTCCCAGTCAATACAGTTTAGGGTCTCTCTAAGCAGAATAAAATTAACCTTCCTAAAATTCTGTGATTTTGTGGCTCCTCGACAAAAAACTCTATTGAAGGATAAATGGGGTTCTGAGTCGATCTTTTTGGGGATTGTTCCCAAGATAAGTGCGGGAACCAGAGGAGGGACCAGCACCTATCAGACTTTGATGCTATTTCCTATGCATATGCCATCAAAATTAGGGACCTCTTTAAC